>PVIY010036805.1:0-25209 GCA_004026745.1 Myrmecophaga tridactyla
TCATCATCCAGCCACGCCCTAATTCTAACCCTGCCTTGATTTCCCCCTCGGAGATTTCTAGCTCCCTTAGTCTTAAGGGAATTTGAGCTGGTGTTCCATCTTCTGTAGCTGCTTCAAGCTGTCAGGGGGTTGTAGTCCCTGCTTGTGGGAGCATAGAAGTTTCTGGCTCTGCTCTTGAGGGTGGCTGGTTGGGCTAGGGGAACAGGAGCATAGCCTCTGGCGAGGAGAAGTTTGTTGCAAAAGACTTCTGATCTGGAAGAAATAAACTGGGTGAGAAATTGTATACATGGTCTGAACAGAAGCAGGAGCAAGATGGAGTTCAGGGTATTCTTTAGAGTTTTTTGGAACACTGGACTTGGCATACTGTGGCAGTTTGCAAACTGTGACTGAAATCGTATGAGAAACATTTCTAGAATGACTTCTTGACTCTATTTGAAATTACTTAGCCACTGAAATTTCATTCCCCTGTTTTGGCTAGCCTAATTCTATGATGCAAGGGCCAGGCTCATCCCTGGGAATCATGTCTCATGTTGCTAGGGAGACTTAACACCCCTGGAAGTCATGTCCCACAATATAGGGCGGGAAGGTAGTTTATTTGTGGAGTTTGACTTACAGAGAGAGAGAGAGAGGCCACATTTGAGCAACAAAAGAGGTTCTCTGAGGGTGACTCAGGCATTAATTATAAGTGGGCTTAGCTCTGCCATTACCTTTGCCATTACAGAGATAAATTTTGTAAGGGCAAGCCTCAAGATCAAGGGCTTGGCTTATTAAACTGGAAGCCCCTGTTGCTTAAGAGAATAGCAAGAATTCCCCCAGTGGGGAAGTTTAACAGTTCTACGTTTTTCTCTAGTCACTTAAGGGACTTTGCAAATATTTTCATTTTCTGATTAAGATTTCAGTCTTTATTCTAGTCCCATGTCAAATAAAGCTGAATTAGGTTGTTTAAAGAAACTGAATAAACCTGTTAAATTAGGTAGTGTGCTACAAGAAATTTAAATTTTGGAAGCTTTAGAGAACAGTAGTATAACTGACAAGTAAATTTAGTTGTTTTAATTGTAATTTTTCTAAAAATGACTATGAGTAACATTTAACATCATACAGATCAGTATTAGGATATAACATGAACAGTGAGAAATTGTAACAGTTTTCCTTTAAGAGTAAAAATACTTGTCTTGTGAAATAAAAGATGATAAGGTCAACATATTCATCAACAAGGATATAATTCTGATATGATATAAACTCTTTGCTTTCTAGACAGAGTACTCGATGGTTAAGAAAAACTTTTTATAATCTTTCTTTAAGAGCAGTTTAGCAGAGAGCAGCAATTGACTATGACAGAAGTCATTCTTATAAACTCTTTGTAGTTTATAAGAATGAATAAAATTTACTACTAATAAAACTTACTTTCTTGAACTTTCCACCTCCAACTAAGGCTGGTAGTCAGCAATGACTACAAACAAGATTCACTTTCACAAACTTTCTATAACTTTCCATATCCATTCAGTCAGCAATGACTACAACAAACGAAATTCACTTTCATATGTTAGTTCACAAACTTAACACATTGCAAGACTATCCTCTGAGACAGTTGGAGGTCAGTAAGGTCTGCTTCTAAGGCATTCTTGAAGATATGGGTTTTGAAACCCTTGAGGCAGGACTGTCTAAGTAAGCAGGGCATGAATCTTATCATTAAGTCCCTGCCATTTAAAAGCAAATAGGTATTGAGAGCCAGGGTGAAGAGAATTTTTTTTAAAAATGTGTCTTTTAGCGCTACGCCTGAGAACTTGAATGCAGGCAAGAGCTTCTTGCTCCAGGATGCCTTCATTCCATTGGATGCATTTATTTACTTAAAGATCTCCTTTGGGATGCCAAGAGGCCTTAATCTAGTAGGGGCCTAACTAACTAGGTTTACTAGTCTTAAAGTGGCACCAGGGAGTGAAGAGGATCCCTCCCAGAAGTGGGGTACGGCATTCAGGGACAATGAAAAATTGATGAGACACTAGGATGTCTCCAAGCTTACAGTGGAGAGGAGTACTGAAAGCTCTAGTTCGGGCTTTACTGTCAGCTCCCATAACTAGGCAAGTCCAAGTGGAGGTTGGTACAAAGTGACAGTTGAAAACCAAGCAAGTGGCTCTATTATTTAATTAAGAAATCAATCTTACCTGCCATGCCAAGTGTCACCCGAGGTTCCTCTAGGTTGATGGTCAGATGCGAAGTCAGTGGAACCATAAGTGGCCTCAGGCACCCTCAGTCTTCTTCACTTGCCTTGAGCAGGGCTCAGGGGGCTCTCCTGCCCCCCTTCAGGAGATGGTGCATTTCCTGGGCCCAGTGCTCATGTTGGTGGCATTCGGGGCAAGGCACTGGTGGGTCCTGAGGTCAAGGGTTGTTTTGAGGTTTCTGACACCCTCTCTGCCAGTGGCCCTCTGACCCACAATTGAAGCAAGCCCTTGAGGTCACAATCTGGGTGACCTCAAGGGGGGCGTGCTTTTAATAGGGACTGCAGTAAGTTGAGCCTGGTCTCTAGTTTTCTGCTTACCTCTGTCTTCTCCTCTTCCTTGGCCTTGTCTCCATTGTTAAGGACAGGAAAGGCAGTTTTAATAGTGGGAGTTTATATGCCCATGGAGAGCTTTTTCAGCTTTCTCTGAATGTCAGATGCAGACTGGCCAATGAAATGGGTGCCCAGCAAAATCTGACTTTCCTGGGAATCTGGGCTTATATTAGTAGACTTCTTTAGGGCTTCCACTAACCTTCCCTGCAACAGGACCAGGTTTTCCTCTTTCTGCTGAGTGACCTCTTTTAGCTTATTACAATTAACCGGCTAGGTGGCACATAGTTTCGTGCCTTTTAGCAAACAACTTTTAAAAGGGTATCATTAAGAAGACTGGTCCTCTAATGGAAATTGAAGCATCAAGATCATCTTTGTATTGATAAAGTCATAAACATCTAGATATAGGGAGTTTCTGAGTACTTTCCCCGTCTTTTACAAACTAGAGGATAGTATTGTAACTGGAGTCCCACTGGAAGGCTGTGCTTCGCCATTTTTCACATTACATTAACTGTTGGCATTTTCCTTTTTCTCTGGAAAAGCAATTAGAGGAGCCTCACTAGCACCAGCATGAAGCTTGTCATCCCAGCACATGTCAGAGCTGAGCATTTCTCTCCTCGCCGGCCCAATCTCTTAGGAACATGGGGAGTACAGTCACTGGGCATCCCCAGGACATGTCACCAGAGTCCCCGCCTGTTCCTCCCAGGAGATGTCTAGATCTACGCTCCCAAGGTGGGCATTTGCCCCATCTGAGAGAAATGAAAAACAATGCTCCCAGGCATACCTTTGTCCTCTAATTTCCTGTTTCCTGAGGGCTAAAAAGCAAGGATACCTTAGAAGGGGAGCTTTGTATTCAGTGGCAGTGGGTTTCAATAGGGACTAAATGATCAAGGCCTGGAAGAGAGACACACCCTTTGGAAAATACTCAATTCCCATGTGCATAGACCAGAGGTGGCTCTCTAGAATGTCAAAGACAACACCTTGTTTGGTACAAGAATCCTTAGCCCAGAGTCCTAGGTTACAATAGATAGAATGTCTCAAAAGGCATCTAAAGCCAGACAGGAGAAAGGAGATTGTCACGGAGGCAAGGGAGAGGACTTCTGTCAAAGACGTAAAAAGAAGTACAGACCTAGCAGGAGGGCGGGCCGGTATCCCCAGAGGGGAGAGTGTGAGGATGTCTCTGAGAGCTGAGGGGGGACTAGTTTTGGCCTCCATTGGCCCCCTGCCCAAACAGGGAGAAGCCCCCAGTCATATCTCAAGGCAACATGATCCATGGCTCTGAGTCTCCTTGGATCTGCACAGTATGGGAGATGGGACTTCTGCCACCTCCAGGTAGGCAGCCAGAGAACTCAGAGGAGACCAAGTTTATGTCCTGGGAGAGCCAGATCAGATCCCCTGGATTCCTAGAGACATGGAGTTGCATGAAGACGTAGGAGAGGATAGCAATGAGCCAAGTGAGAGGAAAAAGCAAAGGCACGAGGCCAAGCCTCCTATCAAAAGCCATGACTTACCAGTCCAGACAGTCAGAGAGGAGAAGTGTCTTCTTGCCAAAATATGTTGCCAGATTTAGCTTCCTGGGTTCTTGGCCATGCAGCAAGAAAGAATTCAAGGGTACAGCACAGAGAGTAAGCAGGCAGAAAATCTATTGAGTATGCATGCGAGGACATGCAGGCACTCTCACAGAGAAAGTGGTGAGTGGCAAGAGGCTTTGCCTAATTTTTAATTGGGTTGTTTGTCTTTTTATTGTTGAGTTCTAAGATTTCTTTATATATTCTAGATACTAGATTCTTCCTGGATATGTGGTTTCCAATATTTTCTCCCATTGAGCAGGTTTTCTTTTCACATTCATGACGAAGTCCTTTGATGCACAAAAGTGTTTAATTTTGAGGAGATTTCACTTATCTATTTTTTTCTTTCATTGTTTATACTTGGGATACAAAGTCTAAGAAACCATTGCCTGACACATTCCTGAAGGTGCTTCCCTACATTTTCTTCTAGGAGTTTTCTAATTCTGGCTTTTATATTTAGGTCTTTGATCTATTTCAAGTTTTTGTATATAGTGTTAAGTTAGGGGTCCTCTTTCATTCTTTTGCATATGGATATCCAGTTCTCCTGGCACCATTTGTGGAAGAGACTATTCTTTCCCAATTGCATGGACTTGGCAGACTTATCAAAACTCAGTTGGCCAACAATAAGTACATGGAATCTTGAATACGGCATGAGATTTTGTTGGTTTGTCCAGGTTAGTGTGATGCCCTGATAAATCCCAGAGTGATTTGGACAGTGAATAAAAAAGTATTTGCAAAGTCCCCTTGGAGGGATGGGGAGAAAGGGGAAAATATTCAGCTTCCCCATTTGGAGAATTTCTTGCAAGCAGTGGGGACAACGAAATCAAATAGGCCGAGCCCTTGATCCTGGGGTTTGCCCCTATGAAACTTATTCCTGCAAAGGATAGTCTAAGCCAACTTAAAATTAGGCCTAAGAGTCACCCCCAGAGAGTCTCTTTTGTTGCTCAGATGTGACCTCTCTCCCTTAGCTGACGCAGCAAGTGAACTCACTGCCCTCCCCCCCCACATGAGACATGACTCTCAGGAATATAAATCTCTCTGGCAACATGGGACAGAAATCCTGGGATGAGCCAAGACCCAGTATCAAGGGATTGAGAAAACCTTTTTGACCAAAGCAGGAAGAGAGAAATGAGAAAAAACAAAATGTCAGTGACTGAGAGATTCCAAACAGAGTCGAGAGATTATCCAAGAGGTTATTCCTATACATTATATAGATATCCCTTTTTAGTTTATAGTGTACTGGAGTGGTTAGAGAAAAGTGCTTGAAACTGTAGAGCTTTGTTCCAGTAGCCATGTTTCTTGAAGATGATTGTATAATGATATAGTTTTTACAATGTGATTGTTTGATTGTGAAAACCTTGTGTTTGATGCTCCTTTTAACTAGGATATGGACAGATGAGTTTAAATATGGATAAAAATAAACAAATAATAGAGAAGACAAAGGTTAAAATGAATTGGGTAGATGGAAGTGCTGGTGATCAATGAGAGGGAGGGGTAGGAAGTGTGGTATGTGTGGATTTTTTTCTTTTTTCTTTTTGTTTCTTTTTTCTGGAGTGATGCAAATGTTAAAAAAAATGATCATAGTGATGAGGACACAACTATGTGATGATATTGAGAACCATTAATTGTACACCATGTATAGAATGTTTGTATGTTAAGTTTTATCAATAAAAATTTTTTTTAAAAAAATCAGTTGGCCATAGATGTGAGGCTCTACTTCTAAACTCTCAATTCCATTCCATTGGTCAATATGTCTATACTTGTGCTAGTACCATACTGTTTTTGACCAGTGTAGCTTTGTGTTATGCTTTAAAGTTAAGAACAGTGACTCCTCCAACTTTGTTCTTATTTTTCAAGATGTTCTTGGCTATTTGGGGCCCCATACTCTTCCAAATAAATTTGATAATTGGCTTTTCCATGTCTGTAAAGTAGGCTATTGGAATTTTTGTTGGGATTGTGCTGAATCTTTAAATCACTTTGGGTAGAACTGACATCATAATGATATTTAGTCTTCCAATCCATGAACATAGAATATCCTTTCATTTATTTATGTCTTCTTTGATTTATTTTAGCAATATATTGTAGTTTTCCATGTACAACTCCTTTACCTTTTTGGTTAAATTTATTCCTAGATATTTGATTCTTTTAGTTGGCTGTTGCAAATGGACTTTTTTCTTGATTTCCACTCATATTACTCATTACTAGTATAAAGAAACACTACTGATTTTTGCATGTTGATATTTTACCCTACCACTTTGATGAATTTTTTAGCCCTAGTAGCTTTGTTGTAAAATTTTGGGGTCATTTACAAACGATCGTGTCATCTGCAAAAAGTAGAAGTTTTACTTCTTCCTTTCTTGCCTAATTGCTATGGCTAGAACTTCCAGTACAATTTTGAATCACAGTGGTGACAGTGGACATCTTTGTCTTATACTTGATCCTACAATAAAAAGCTTTCAGTCTTTCACTATTGAATACGATGTTAGCTGTGAGGTTTTTATATATGCTGTTTCCATTTGTTAAAGCTGCTGGAATGCACTATACCAGAAACAGAATGGATTTTAAAAGGGAATTTATTAAGTTGCAAGTTTACAGTTCTAAGGCCATGGAAATGTCCAATCTAAGGCATCCAGAGAATGATATCTTAACTCCAAAGAAAGGAAAGGGCCGATGAAGTAGGGATTTCTCTCTCAGTGGGGAAGGCAAATGGTGAAATCTGCCAACTTTCTCTCCTCATTTCATAAGGTTTCCCTGGGGGCATTTTCCTTCTGAATCTTCAAAGATCTTTGGCTGTGTGGGCTCTGTCAGCACTGAAGCTTTTTCCAAAATTGTTCCCTCTTAAAGGGCTGTAGTAAGCAACCCCACCTTGAATGGGTGGAGACACATCTCCATGGAAACCACCTAATCAAAAGGTATCACCCACAATTGGGTGGGTCACATCTCCATGGAAACTATCAAAGAGATCCCACCCAGCAATACTGAATGAGGATTAAAGAGCATGGCTTTTCTGGAGATATACAACAGATCCAAACCGGCATATGTACCCTTTATCATGTTGAGGAAGCATTCCTATTTTCCTAAGTGTTTTTATCAAGAAAGGATGCTGGATTTTGTCAAATGCTTTTCTGCATCAATTGTGATGACGTGTTCTTTTCCCTTCGTTTTGTTAATGCGGTGTATTAAAATTAATTGATTTTCTTACATTGAACCACCCTTGCATATCTGAGATAAAATCCACATGGCCATGGAGTATAATTCTTTTAACAAGCTGTTGGATTCAATTTACAAGTATTTTGTTGTGGATTTTTGCATTTATATCTGTAAGATAAATTGGTCTGTAATTTTCTTTTCTTGCAGTATCTTTATCTGGTTTTGGTATTAGGGTGATGTGTACCTCATAGAATAAGTTAGGTAGTGTTCTCTCCTCTCTAATTTTTTTTGAAGAGTTTATACAGGATTGGTATTAATACTTGGAATGATTGGTAGAATTCACCTGTGATGCCATCTGGTCCTGAGCTTTTCTTTGTTCAGAGGTTTTTGATGGCTGGCTCAATCTCTTTACTTGTAATTGGTCTGTTGACGTCTTCTGTTTCTTCTAGCGTCAGTGTAGGTTGTTTGTGTGTTTCTAAGAATTTGTGCGTTTCATCTAGGTGGTCTAATTTGTTGACTTACAGTTGTTCATAGTATCCTCTTATAATCTTTTTTTTATGTCTATGGGGTCAGTAGCAATGTACCCCCTCTCATTTCTGATTTTATTCATTTGTGTCTTCTCTTTTTTTTCTTTGTCAGTTTAGTTAAGGGTTTGTCAGTTTTATTGATTGTTTTTAAATAACCAACTTTTGATTTTGATATTTTTCTCTCTTGTTTTTTTATTCTCAATTTCATTTATTTCTACTCTAATTTTTATTTCTGTCCTTCTACTTGTTTGGAAATTAGTTTGCTGTTCTTTTACTAGTCCCTCCAGTTATGCAGTTAAGCCTTTGATTTTAGCTGTTTCTTCTTTTTCAATGTAAGCCTTTAGGGATAAAAATTTCTGCCTCAGCACTGTTTTTGCTGCATCACATCAGTTTTGATATCTTGCCTCCCCATTTTTATTCATCTCAAGATATTTACTGATTTCTCTTGCAATTTCTTCTTTGACCCACTGGTAAAACTTTCATCTATTTGTGCATTTTTCAGTTCTCCACCTGTTAATGATTTCCAACTTCATTTCATTATTGTTAGAGAAGATACTTTGTATAACGTCAATGTTTTTAAACTTATTGAGACAGTGTTTTGTGAGCCAACATGTGGTCTAACCTAGAAAATAACCCATGTGCACTTGAGAAGAATGTATGCCATGCTGTTTGAGGGTGCAATGCTCTGCATGTGTCTGTTACAGAGCATATTTATCATATTATTCAAGTTCTCTGTTTCCTTATTGATCTGTCTAGATGTTCTGTCTATTGATGAGAGTAATGTTCAGCCTGTTATCGTGGAGGTAGCTATTTCTCCCTTCAGTTTTACCAATGTTTGCCAGTATTTTGGGGCACTGTTGTGAGGTGCATACGTATTAATGATGGCTATTTCTTCTTAGTGGTGTGTCCCTTTTATTAGTATATAATGTCATTCATTGTCTTTTATAACAACTTTTCACTTGAAGTCTATTTTGTCTATTCGTATTGCTACCCCACCTCTTTTTCAGTTATTATTTACGTAGGATATCTTTTTCCATCCGGTCACTTTCAACCTCTTTGTTTGTTTGGGTCTATGGTGGATCTCTTGTAAACAACATATAGGGATCATACTTTTTGTTTTTTTGTTTGTTTGTTTGTTTTTTACATGGGCAGGCACCAGGAAATGAACCCGGGTCCTCTGGCATGGCAGGCAAGCGTTCTTGCCTGCTGAGCCACCGTGGCCCGCCCAGGATCATACTTTTTTATTCATTCTGCCAATCACTGTCTTTTGATTGGGTATTTTAATCCATTGGCATTCAGTATGATTACTGTAAAGGCAATACTTACTTCAGCCATTTGTCCTTTGGTTTTTATATGTCATATCTTTTTTTTTTTTTGTCTCTCTTTTCATTTATTGTGACCTCTTTTACTGCATAATTTATCTTTTTATGTAGATGACTAGTCCCTTTCTCATTTCTGTTTCTGTATATTTCTAAATACTTTCTTTATGGTTTATATTACACGGCCTACATCTATAACCTACTCATTTGAAAAGATACGAACTGAAACATCAATAGCATACACATTCTCTGCTCCCATAGCCCCCTGTTTCCCTTTTTTATCCTGTTTTTGTCCTACTTCACCACTCTTTATTTCGTATGTCCATTATCAGGAAATGTGCCTTTTTCTGTTCCATTTCATTCTGACTCTTATAGGAATTAAAAAGTAGAGCTGTGTATTGAGGATGCGGTGCGATTGGATTTTGCACTGACCCTTTGAGTTACCCTCACTGGTGATCTTTGCTTCTTCACACAGCTCCAAGCTACTCTCTCCTGTGTTTTCCTTTCAATTTGCAGAACTCACTTCAGTAATTCTTGTAGGACAGCATTTGTTGACAAACTCTCTCAGTTTCTGTTTATGTGTGAATATTTTAAACTCTCCCTCTTTTTTTTTTTTTTTTTTTGAAGGATGATTTTGCCCAATAAATAATTTTTGGTTGGCAGTTTATCTTTCAGTACTTTAATTATATCATACCGCTGCCTTCTTGCCGCTATGGTTTCGGATGTGAAATCAGCGCGTAGGTTTATTGAGGATCCCTTGTATGCGATGAGTTGCTCTTCTCTTGTTGCTTTTAGAGTTCTCTGTCTTTGGCATCTGACATTCTGATTAGTATGTATCATGGAAAAGCTCAATTAGGGTTTATTTTGTTTGGAGTATGTTACACTTCGTGAACATGTGTATTTGTCTTTTATAAGCCATGAGAAGTTTTCTGCCATTATTTCCTCAAGTATTCTTTCTGCCTCTTTTCCCTTCTCTTCTCCTTCTGGGACACTCATGATGTTTGCATATTTCATGCTGTCACTCAAATCCCTGAAAGACTGCTCAGTTTTTTCTATTCTTTTCTCTATCTGTTCTTCTGACTGTTATGATTTCAGGTGTCCTGTCTTCTAGTTTGCTGATTCTTTCTTCTTCAGTTCAAATCTGCTGAAGTATGCTGTGCCGGTTTGAAAGGATTATGTACCCTGGAAAAGCTTTAATACTGATCCAATCTTGTGGGAGCAACTCAGTAATTCAATAATGTAGGTTAGAATCTTTTGATTAGACAGAGATGTGACTCCACCCATTCCAAATGGGTCTATAATTACTTTACTGGAATCCTTTAAAAGAGGAAACATTTTTGGAGAGAGCTTGAGAGCCACAAGAGAGCACAAGAGCCATGAGGGCCACGAGAGTCCACACAGCCAGAGACCTTTGGAGATGAAGAAGGAAAATGCCCCCAGTGGAGCTTCATGATACAAGAAGCCTGGAGAGAAAACTAGCAGATATCGCCATGTTCGCCATGTGCCTTTCCAGTTGAGAGAGAAACCCTGAACTTCATCAGACTTTCTTGAGTGACAGTAATCTCTTGTTGGTGCCTTAATTTGGACATTTTTGTAGCTTGCTTTAATTGAGACATTTTCACGGACTTAGAACTGTAAACTTGCAACAGTTTCTGGTATATTACATTCCAGCAGCTAGCAAACTAGAACATATGCCTCTAGTGTATTTTTAAGTTCTACTATTGTGCCTTTCATCCCCATAATTTCTTTTATGTTTCTTTTAATAAAAAAAACATTTATTGTGAAACATAGCATATATGCAAAAAAGTGATACATTTCAAAGTACATTTTAACAAGTAATTATAAAACAAATTTCAAAGTATGCTATGGGTTACATTTCT
Organism: Myrmecophaga tridactyla; assembly: GCA_004026745.1. Lineage (NCBI taxonomy): Eukaryota > Metazoa > Chordata > Mammalia > Pilosa > Myrmecophagidae > Myrmecophaga > Myrmecophaga tridactyla. The sequence goes on from PVIY010036805.1 coordinate 10,990, forward strand.
ACAATTTCAGGCATTTCCTTCTAGCTAGTCCAAGTCAATGAAGACTAAACAGAAATGTCAATATAATATTCAATAGTCATACTCATTTGTTAAATCCTATCTCCTCTGTTACAACTTGTCCTTCTCATTTTTTTTTTTTAACATGGGCAGGCACCAGGAATCGAACCCGGGTCCTCTGGCATGGCAGGCAAGCATTCTTGCCTGCTGAGCCACCGTGGCCCACCCTCATCCTTCTCATTTAATCCTTCTCTCAGTCTTTAGGAATATCTGGGCATTGACCACTCTAACTTCTTCATGTTGAAAAGGGGCGTCGACATTGTGAGGATAGGGGGCTGCAACTGCTTGATGTTCTTGAGGATACTGGCATCTCTGGGTTTCAGGACTTTTCTGGCATGAGAACAATCTGGAGGTTTTAGGTTTCAAAAAAATAAACTTAATGAGCGAAACTTTTACAGAGTCTCAGATAGAGCCCTGAGTATTCTTTAAGGTTTTCAGGAATAATACTGGTTGGGGCTTGGCATTTCTTGGCATTTTCCAGTATCTGGCTGAAACTTGCATTAAGAGCAACCTTCAGAATAGTCTCTTGACTCTATTTGAAAACTCCTAGCCCCTGAAGCCTTATTTTGTTACAATTCCTTTTCCCCCTTTTGGTCAAGAAGGCACTGTCAATCCCACAATGCCAGGGCTTGGTTCATCCCTGGGAATCATGTCCCATGTTGCCCTGGAGACCCCACACACCCGAAAGTCATGTCCCATGTAAGGGGGAAGGTAATGAGTTCACTTGCAGAGTCTAGTTTGAAGAGGGGAGCAATGAAAGAGCACCTCTTAGGCATGATTATAGGTAGGCTTAGCTTTAGTTACAGAAATAAGTCTCATATGAGCAAACCTCAAGATCGAGGACTTGGCCTATCAACCTGGGAGTCCCTAATGTTTGAGAGAGTATCAGTAATTTCCCAGGTAGGAAAGTTTGATAGATCCATATTTTTTTTCCAGTCCTCAAGGGACTTTGCAAATACATTTTTATTATCTTCCCAACACACTCCAGAATGTATCAGGGCACTACATTAAGCAATACAGAATTACAACATCTCATTCCTTACTCTAGGCTTCAGGTGTTTAGGTTGTATGAACAAACTGGCCAAACAGTTTAAGCCAAAGTGTGTGCTACAGAAAATTTAAATTTTGGACAAAATAAACATCTCCTCCTTTGGTCTCACACAGAAGGTGGAGCTTTAGAATACAGCAATATATCATTCTTTATCCTGTATTCAGATTTACCTTAGTCCCAACCAGATCAGCCTCACTCATATCTGTTACATTTCTTCTTATACTTTTAAATTATTAAATAAATGATAAATTATTCTTTATGCTTACACAGTATCTTCTTAATATCCTTTAGCTCTTTACTCATATTTCCCTTTGATCTTCTTGAATTGTTTTAGGAGATTTGTTTTAACTTCTTTGATTAGTTCCAAATTCTGTGTTTCCTCTGAAGTTTTCATTTGTTCCCTTGACTGAACCATATCTTTCTGCTTTTTAGTATGGCTTATAAATTTTGCTGATAGGTAGGCATCTGATTATCTTGATGTGTTAATTCTTCAGGTCAATTTCTCACTTTTGTTTAGTATTTTATTGTTGATTGGCTTTCTGCTAAGCCTCTTCTTTGATTCTTGGTCCAATTTTATTCTAGATCTTTAGAATAGCCCTTGTAACTGTTCAGTTCTCTTAGCTCTTCTTCATCTGATTCTTACCCTGGATCTATGGTACAGTTTTTAAGATTGTACTTTTTGTGCAATTCTTTAACCTCCAAGAGAAAGTTTCCTTTCATCTGTTGCTTCTCTGGGAATCTTGATCTGCTCTGTTTGGTATAATGCAAAATTTTCTTCCAAGTTCCTATAATTTGCTTAAATTATCTCTCTCATTCAGCGGCCCATTTTCCTTACAGTTTTCAGTTCTGGAACCCACCCTATCTTAAAGGAATTCAGTTTAACCCCCCACCCCCGCCTTTTTTATCTGTGAGGCTTTTTGCCTCCAGATTCTTGCTTGTTAGGGAATCCCACCCCAGAGAGCCAACGGGGTCAGTCCAGAAAGGTGGGCCACTCCAGAAAAGTCTGTTTTGTGTTTAAGTGATCCAGCAGTAGTAACTGGATTAAGTGAGTGCACCTCTGATCAGCTGTAGTTCTAGTTTGTGAATAGGCCCTTTCTTGGCTCAAAACCTATTCACCCAGGGTGAATAGGCCCTTTCTTGGCTCAAAACCAACTAATGATCCCCTTACCTCCCCTCCATCTACTTGAATGGAAGCCAAAGTCCTTCCCAGCCTTCAGGAACCTGGGGATTTGACTTCTGCTATTTCTCATCTCCTCTCCAGCCACCCTGGCCTTCCTAATGTTGCTGGAAAAGCCAAGCCCACTCCCACTTCAGAACTCCTCTGCCTGTAATTCTCTTCCTACAAACACCTTCCTGGTTCCCTTTCTTCCTTCTAGGAGCTTCTGTTCCAGTGTTACCTGCTCAGTCAGCCTATGCCCCTACCCATCACCTCACCTCACCCTCCTTTATCTGTTTTCGTAGTTCTTCCCACCACTCACCATTGTACATGCTCATCTGTTTGTTTATTACCTGTCTCCCCTGACTAGACTGTCAGCTCCGGAAGAGCTGGGACTTTCCTTTGTTCAGGTTGTTATCCTGGTACCTAGGAGAGTTGCCAGCAGGTAGCAAATCCTCAATAAGTATTTCTTGAACGAATGAATAAATGAATGGCAGAAGAAGCTGGATGTTAGGGATGAGTGGCTACCATTTACAAAGGGTACCTCGATGGAGTGCACTGCAGGTCAACAAGCACAGACCCAGTTCAGCCTCCAGCTACATTCTGGCTCATGCAAACTACAACCACCTTTAACCCGGGGGCTGCCATGCTTTGCCACGTCATCTCAAACCTGAACAGCAGGTAATCCTTATAGCATCTACTGACATGGGCATCAAAGATATCTGCGTTTTAGGGTAATATCATCAACATGGCAATGTAAGTTATCCCCTGGAAAAGACTCCCCAGAGATTCAATGAAAAAAAAAAAAGGACACATCCCACTTGCTTAGAACTCTGGAGGATGGTAGAGACTGGAGGAAGACTCCACAAATGCTGAAGAAAAAAGAAAATGGCAGGTAGGAAATTTCCATCCTGGACCTGCGGGTCTGTTCCCCTCCACCTCACTTGGCCCTGCACAGATTGGGAGTCACTCAAAGGCAGCAGCCCAGGTCCTCCCACCACGGACACAGACTATAGAACCACACACAGCACTGACGCATATCCAGGTGAGGGACCCAGGTCTGGAGAGACTCAGAGTGGAAAACAAGCTGCTGAGGAACGGTGCATACACAAGCGCCACTCCCCGGCCCCGGGGGGGTGCAGGTAGAGAGCTTGAGGGAACAGAGAGGAAGGCAAGGAGGTCAGTTAGGAGGCTGGGTTGATGGTCCAGGTGAGTGACGATGGCACCTAAGACCAGGGCGTTAGCAGAGGAGATGATGAGATGGGGTCAAATTTGAAAGCGAAATTGTTGAGATTTGTAGAGTAATTGGATGTGGGGTGGATGAGAAGGAGAGGATTCCAGAATGACATTTGGGGCCTTTGCACATGGAAGGACTGAGTTGCCATTTACTGAGATGGGGAAGATTATGGGTGAGTTTGGTGGGCCCTCTGAATCCAGATTTCAGATTTGGGCATGTCTGAGATGCCTGGTAGAGAGCTAATTGGAAATGGGGTGGGCGATCGGATATACGAGTCTTGACTTCAGGGAAGGGTCTGAAGCTGGAGATATACATTTGGAGGCTTTCAGTGTCTGGATGCTGCTCGGTGCTGTGAGGTTGGATGCGATTACCCAGGAGTGAGTGTGGGAAAGAGAAGTGTCTAAGGATTGGGCCTTGGGTTGGTGGGGGGCAAAATGATTTCTAAATCTAGAAGTCCTGCCAAGGAAGGTGTGATGGCATCCCAAAGTTAAGTGTATCAGCAAGGGTGAAGGTGGGTCCTATAGACAGGAATGGGTAAGGACATCACTATTTCTCTGCCAAGGGCTACCCCTGATAAGCCACTCCAAAACGCAGCTCCACCTGGACCTGGACCTGTGCCCAGGATGATTTGAAAGTCTGTGGTGTTACTGCAATAATCTGCAGGCCTGCATGCCCCAGAGATGTGAGAGAGGGTCCCAGAGAGAAGGCACACACCCAAATTCACCACCAGGAGGAGATGGGATTCAGAATCAGGGCTTCTGGGTTCATGTCCAGGGCACTCCCCACACCAGTCCCTCTGGGAGCTTATGTATATTTTCACCTCCTAGAGTTCCACCTGTTTACTTCCTTCTGCTTTTGAAAGCAGCAGATCCCCCATTCCTCCCCAAACAACCAGCTTCTCCAGCTGCTCCTCAAAGTGGTGGGAATGCAGCCCTCTGCCCTGATGACGCAGCTTCAACTCCAGATCTTTAGGTCACCTCCTTCTTCAACCCTTGCGAGGGAGAGTCATTCCAGAGCTTTCCTCTGCCCGTACTCCAGATCTCTCAGCCTCTGGATCATGCTTGTCTCCCCTGGGAGTGGAGGTGGATGCAATCTCATGCGTTAAAAATAGCAAGAGCTCAAAGACCCAGGCTCAAAAACCACTGTGTGTCTTGGAGCAAGTTTATTTAAATCATCTTAGCCTATGTTTATTCACGTATAAGATGGGGATAATTATGCCCAGTTTCCAGCGTAACCACAAGCTTTTGATGAGCCCAGTAAGCGCACCATATGTTCTTTTCTTTAATCCTTACAGCGGAGCTGAATGGCACTTAGTCTTCCCTGCAGAGTCCTCCCAAGGATGCTCCAAGGGGGAGAACATGTCTTCTCCCTCCTTTCCCAGCCAGCCCCAGGCTGCTGTTTAGCCATTCTGGTGGTTAGTGGAGGTATCACATTGGGGTTTTAATTTGAATTTTCCTGGGGATGATCGTTTAGCACCTTTTCGTATGTTTATTGGCCATTTGGATATCCTCTTTTATGAAGTGACTGCACATGTCTTTTACCCAATTTTCTATTGAGTCTTTTTATTGTTGATTTCCAGTAGTTCTTTATGTATTCTGAATATGAATCTTCTGTTGGATATAATTTTGCAAAAAATCTTCTCCCTCTGTCTGGGTTACCTTTTGACTCTCATAATGTTGTCTTTGTATTAATAGATGTTCTTAATTTTTATGTGTGAATTATTTATTCATTTTTATATATAATTATTTTATGCATATATAATCTCAAAATTTACAGAAAAAAATAATACAGAACATAATATTATTGAGATACCCTCCTGGGCTTCTTAGCAGCAGAGGGTTTATTCCTGCAGTTCAAAGAATAAAGTTGTATAAATGTGAAAGCCAAGAAGTGCACATTTTAAGGTGAACAGCAGCTTTGTTAAAGCGGTTTTTGTCTGTTATTTGAATTTCAAGTTTTTAGATTAAATGAAATTTAAAGGACTTCTCCTAAAACTATTTAAACCTTTTCAAAATCTTCTCATAAACAGATAAAAAGGTACTCTAATGCTTTCAGATGAAAAGTGATCCCATGAATTTAATTTTTAACAACAATTGTAGTACATGTAGCTGTTCTGCATATGAAACATCACCCAGCTGTGAACTCTAAGAATCGAAGCATGCGGAGTCACCATGCATGACAGGGTGGGGTGGCCAATGCCTGTGTGCTGACATGTCTTCTGGGTGTAAAATTCAATTATCCAGAACCATAGAACCGTCAAATTCCTGGATACTATGTAATTAATAACTGAATTTGTATATTCAGAAACCTGTGAAACATTTTAAAATTATTTTAACATATAACGTATATTGAGCATTAAATAAAAACACCGAACTAATTAGTAGAACCACAATAGTGGCTGAAGCTCAGTATTAGATTTAATTTAAAAACTGATTCTCAAAATGTCTATTGTTTCAATATCAGTTTTTCCTCTGTCTTAGCACATCCAGCGTTTCTCCTGCAGTAGGATTTTTTTTTTAGTGTGCTGCCCAGATGAAGCTCTAAAACAATGAAGATGGCAACTTAAGATACTCCAGGATGTCTTTCCCTCACAGAATTTTTGCACAACTAGCAAAAACTGTGAACACCAACTTTCTCAAAACTCTGGAAAAGAGTTAAAGGGTTGGAGCAATGGGGCAACTGCTGAATCCAGAAAACACAGCTTTAAAAATAGTAGGAGAATGTGGTGCAATGTTGACTCAGCAGGCAGAATTCTTGCCTGCCATGCCGGAGACCCAGGTTCGATTCCTGGTGTCTGTTAATGCAAAAAAAAAAAAAAAAAAAATGGTAGGGGAAGCTTATGACACCCTTGCTGCCCCCTGCACCAGCTCTTCCCAGTGTAGGGTGTTGCTGACTCCCGTTGTAGGTCCCTGGCCCTGTTCTGGCAGGAGCAGACTAACCCCTAGACACATACTGCGGTGCCTGTATATCAGGGCCAATCAATCAAGTGACAGCCTGAAAACCTGAGCCATGAAACACATCTCTGCCTTGCCCTCTTAGAGCTTGTTCTGCAAGCAGAAGCAGCTTGGATAAGCTAAAGCGGTGTAAGAAACAATTAAGTCAAAGCAGCCTGGGGCAAAGGATTACTGCTATAAGTCTTACAATAGAATACCCAGGAGTGGGAGAAAGTCTATTTCATAAGAAGGAGGTATTTTGAATTCCTGTAAACATAACACTAGCTGGATACAAATTTAAGGAATAGATGGCTCAGAGATTATATTCCAGAGTTAACTCTTGAAAATACTAAAATGTACAGTGTGCAACAAAAGATTACAAGACAAAGAGGAAATGATGACCCATCCAAAGAAACAAAATAAGAATCCAAAAACCATCCATGATATATCTTTAGATATATCAGACAAATATTTTTTTTAAATGGGCCTCAATATGCTCAAGGAGATAAAGGAAAACACAAAGAACTAAAGGATATCAGGAAAACAATGAATGAAAAATATGAGAATGTCAATAATTAGAGAAAAATTTCTAGAAGGAATAAAACAGAATTACTGGAATTGAAGACTATAATAAGTGAATTGAAAAATTCCCTAGAGTGGTTCAACAGCAAGTTGGAGCTGGCAAAAGAAAGAATCAGTGATCTTGACAACAATGACAATTGAAATGATTCAGGCTGAGGGGCAGAAAGAAACAAGAATGAAAAAACGAACAGAGATGAAGAGAACTGTGGGACACCATCAAGTATACCAATATATATACTATGGAAGTCTCAAAAGGAGAAAACAAAGAGAAAGGGGCAGAAGGCGTATCCAAAGAAACAATAGCAGAAAACGTCCCAAAAGTTAATATTATCATGAATATACACATTCAAGAATCCAACCAAACTCCAAACAAGATACACTGAAAGAGAACTATACTCGGACATACTGTAGCCAAACTGTTGAACGTCAAGGACATAGAAAAAATTCTGAAAGCTGTGAGGGAAAAGCAACATGTTATGTTATTTTATGAAATTCAATAAAAGCAGTGGTAAAAGGGAAATTTACAACTCTAAATGCTTACATTAAAGAAAAAGATAGCTCTCAAGTCACAGGCCTAGCCTCACATCTGGATAATGTAGGAAAAAAAAGAACAAACTAAACCCAAAAGGAGAAGAAGGAAGGAAATATCAAAGATTAGAGTGGAGATAAATAAAATAGAAAGTTTTTAAAACAATGGAGAGAATCAGCAAAACCAAAAGTTGGTTTCAATAAAATTGAAAAACTTTTAACTAGACTAACAAAGAAAAAAAGGGGGGGACACAAATAACTAAAATCAGAAAGGAAAGGGGGACATTATTACCAACTCCACAGAAATATAAAGGATTATAAGAGAGTATTATGAACAACTGTACACCAAAATTAGATAACCTTGATGAAATGAACAAATTTCCAGAAACACACAAACTACCTACACTAACTCAAGAAGGAACAGAAGATCTCAACACACCAATAACTAGTAGAGAAATTGAATAAATAATCAGAAACCTCCCCACAATAAATTAATGGAATAAAATAAGAAAAGTTCAGGACCAGATGGCTTCACTGAATGAATTTTACTATTCCAAGAAAAATTTAATACCAATTCTATTCAAACTCTTCCAGAAACTTGAAGAGGAGAGATCACTTCCTAACTCATGTTATGGGGCCAATATCACCCTAACATAAAGCCAGAAAAAGCCACCACAAGAAAAGAAAATTGTGACCGATATCTCTTAAGAATATAGATACAAAAATCCTCAACAAAATACTAGCAAACAAAATCCAATGGAACATCAAAAGAATCATATGCCATGATCCAGTGGAATTTATCCCAGGTATGCAAGGATGGTTAAATCAACTAATGTAATACCCAACATTAATACAATGGGGTGGGAAAAGCTACATGATCATCTCAATTGGTGTGGAAAAGGCATTTGATAAAATCTAGCACCCCTTATTTATTTATTTATTTATTTATTTTTATTTTTATTTTTTTTAAATTTGCATATGGGCAGGAGGCACCAGGGATCGAACTCCAGACCTCCAGCACGGCAGGTCGGAGCTCTGCCTGCTGAGCCACGGCAGCCGCCCCCCCCCCCTTATTTTTTTAAACATTTTTATTGTAAAATATAACATATATACAAAGCAAAGAAAGAAAAAACAATACTTTTCAAAGCACACTTCAACAAGTACAGAACAGATTCCAGAGTTTGTCATGGCCTACCTATTCCATCATCTGAGATTCTTCCTTCTAGTTATGGAGGCTAGAAGGAATATTAATATAGTGATTCAGCAGTCATACTCATTTATTAGATCACATTTCTTCTGTTATACCTCCTTCTCCTTTAATCCTTCTCCCAATCTATAGGATCTTTAGCATTGACTGTTCTGACATTTTCATGTTGAGAAAGGGTGTCCACACTAAAGGATAGGGGATGAAATTAATTGATAATCTTGGAGAGGCTGGTCCTCTGAGTTTCAGGATTTATCTGACTTAGGAACCCTCTGGGAATTAAATGTTCCAGGAAGGCAAACCTAGTGCATGAAACCTTTATGGAGTCTCAGTTCGAGCCCTAGGTGTTTTTAAGATTCAACAGGAGTGATGTTGGTTGGGGGTTAGCAAACCATGGCAATTAGCATTATCTGACTGAAGCTTGCATAAGAGGAGTCTCCAGAACAGCCTCTTGACTCGTTTGATCTCCCTTGGCCACTGATGCCTTAATTTTATTACACTTGTTTTCCCCATTTTGGTCAGGAAAGTGTTGCCAATCCCACAGTGCCAGGGCCAGACTCATCCCCGGGAGCCATACCCCAGGTTGTCAGGGAGATTTTCACCCCTGAATGGCTTGTACCACGGAGGGGGAAAGCAATGATTTTCCTTGCTGAGTTGGGCTTAGAGAGAGAGAGAGGTCATATCTGAGCAACAAAGAGGTTTCCTGGAAGCAACTCTTAGGCCTCCTTATGGGTAGTCTTAACTTCTCCCCTACAGAAATAAATTTCATAAGAGCAAGCCTCAAAATACAGGGCTTGGCCTATTTTCTTTCTTTTCTTGGGAGCACCAATGGCTGAGAGAGTGCCTGGAGTTTTCCCAATGGGATAGTTTAACGTTCCATATATATATGTTTTTCTCCCTTCAGATCCTCAAGGAACTCTACCAATACTTTTTAATTATCAGCCACCATAGTCTGAGATGTATCCTGATTTTATGTAAGCTATAGAGAATTACAAGGCCTCATTCCTATTCTAGACTCCAGAAGTTTGGGTTGTTTAAATGAGTTATCCAGAGAGGTTGATTTAGATTAGTAGCACCCCTTCTTAATAAAAACACTCAGGAAACTAGGAATAGAAGAACACTGCCTCAACATGGTAAAGAGAAAATATGAAAATCTGAGAGCTGAGATTATATATAATGGTGAAAGTCCAAAGCTTTCCAAGATAAAATATACAACAGGGATGCCCACTGTCACCACTATTATTTGGCATTGTACTAGGAGTTCTAGCCAGTGCAATTAGGCAAGAAAAATAAATAAAAGGCATCCAGATTGGAAATGAAGAAATAAAGCTTTCCCTCTTTACAGATGACATGATCTGAAAACCCTGAAAAATCCACAAAAGGCTACTAGAGCTAATATATGAATTCAGCAAAGTGGTAGGATAAAAGATCAACACTCCAAAATCATTAGTGTTTCTCCACACAGGTACAGGCATACCTTGTTTTATTGTGCTTCATTTGCTTGCATTTTGCAAATATTGTGTCTTTTACAAATCAAAGGTTTGTGGCAACCCTGAGTCGAGCAAGTCTATCAGCAACATTTATCCAACAGCATGTGCTCACTCCCTGTCTCTGTGTCACATTTTAATTAAGGTATGTACATTATTTTTTAGACATAGTTCTATTCCATGTTTCTTAGGTAACAATACAGTGTAAATATAACTTTCTATGCACTAGGAAACAAAAAACTTCATGTGACTTGTTTTATCGTGGCATTTGCTTTATTGCAGTAATCTGGAACTGAACCCACAATATCACTGAGGTATGCCTGTAATGAACAATTTGATAAGGAAATCAAAACTAAGACTAATGACAATAGTAACTAAAACAATCAAATACTTAGAAATAAATTTAACCAGGGATGTGAAAGACTTCTACACAAAAAACTATAAAACATTGCTAAAAGAAATCAAAGATGACAAATAAATGGAAGGACATTTCCTAGCCATGACATTCTTAATGGGAAGGCTAAATATTGTTAAGTTGTCAGTTCTCCTCTAAGCAATTTACAGAGTCAGTGCAATCCCAATCAAAAGTCCAACAGCCTTCTTTGCAGAAATGGAAAATCCAGTCATTAAATTTATATGGAAGGGTATGGGTTGCAAATAGCCAAAAACATTTTAAAGAAGAATGAAGTTGGGGAACTCACACTTTCCAATTTTAAACTTTGTTACAAAGCTATAGTAATCAAAATACCATGATATTTGGAATGAAGACAGACATATGAAACAATGGAATCAAATTGAGAGTTCAGAAATAAGCCCTTACATTTATGGCCATTTGATTTTTGACAAGGGTGCTAAGTCCACTCAATGGAGAAAGAATAGTCTCTTCGGCAAATAGTGCTGGGAAAACTGGATGTTGATTGCCAAAAAACGAAGGTGGACCCCTACCTCACACCTCATACAAAAATGAACTGAAAATAGATTGAAGACCTGCATTCAAGAACAAAACTATCAAACTCCTACAAGAAAAGGAAACTTGTGTTAGGTAATTGTTCCTCAGACTTTACAGCAAAAGCACAAGAAATAAAACAGAAAAATGGGATCTCATCAAAATTAAAAGCTTTAATGCATCAAAGTATTTCATCATGAAAGTAAAAAGACAACCTACAGAGGGCGGGCCACGGTGGCTCAGCAGGCAGAGTTCTCGCCTGCCATGCTGGAGACCTGGATTAGGTTCCTGGTGCCTGCCCATGCCAAAAAAGAGACAACCTACAGAATAGGAGAAGATACTTGGAAACCACATATCAGATAAGAGTTTAATATCCAAAATATACAAAGAAATCCTATAACTCAACAACAACAACAAAAAACAAATAACCCAATTTAAAAGTGGGCAAAAGACAAGAATAGAAGTTTCTCCAAAGAAGATATACAAATGACCAAAAGCACATGAAGACGTGCTCAACATAGCCATTAGGGAAATGTAAGTGAAATCCATGAGATACAAGTTCATACTCACTAGAAGGGCTACTATTAAAAAATGGAAAAATTGCTTCTCGGCCTTTTGGCTAAGATCAAGTGTAGTATCTGTTTTTATCAGTTTAATATCTGATACATCCTCTATCCAAGGACAATGTATTAAATGGATTTTTGGAGCAAGGAGATGGAATAGGAGCTTGCTCCGTCCACTCCATGCATCAACCTGGTATTGCAGTACTTCCAGGAACGGTGCACCCCCCCTCAGGGGAATAATAAATGTATTAAAAATTTTAAAAAGGAAAATAATCATTGTTGAAGAGGATGGAGAGAAATAGGAACACTTGTTTATTGTTGGTGGGAATGAAAATGGTGCAGCCACACTGAAAACAGTTTGGTGATTCCTCAGAAAGTTAAATATAGAATTACCATATGACTCAGCAGTCCAACTTCTAGGTCTGTATATATAAAAGAATTGAAAGCGGGTATTTAAACAGATATTTGCACACCAATTTTCATAGCAGCCTTATTCCCAATTGCCAAAAGATGGAAGCAACCCAACTGTCCATGAATGGGTGAACTGGGTTTACCCATACATGAGTAAACTGATGAATGAGTAGCAAAATGTATTATATACAGACAATAGAATACTATTTAGCCATAAAAAAGGGATGAAGTTCTGATATATGACAACATGGTTGAATCTTGAAGATACCATGTTGAGTGAAATAAGCCAGAGCCTCAAAAGGACAAATACAGTATGATCTCACTGATATGAAATAGTTAGGATTAGCAAATTCATAGAGTCAGAAACTAGAATAGAGATTATCAGGGTCTGAAGTGGGTGTAGGGAGTGGGGACTTATAGCTTAATGGGTGTAGAGTTTCTGTTTTGGGGTGATAGAACAATTTTGGTAATGGATGGTGGTGATGGTAGCACAACATTGTGAATGTAATTAGCACCCCTGAATTATATATTTGAATGTGATTAAAAGGGGGAAATAAGGTTGTGTATATGTTCCTAGAATAAGCATTAAAAAAAACAAAAACCTAGGACAGTGTAACCTAAATGGTGGACCCTATTATAAACTATGGACTATAGGTAATAGTATAACTATAGTAATATTGCTTCATCAATTGTAACAAAGTTACCACACTAATGCAAACTGTTAATAATAGAGAAAACTGTTGAGAGGGTTTGTGTTAGTTTGCTAGCTGCCAGAATGCAGTATACCAGAACTGGAACGGCTTTTATAAAGGGGAATTTAATAAATTGCAAGTTAACAGTTCTAAGGAAGTGAAAGCATCCAAACTAAGGCATTCAGGGAAGGATACCTTAATTCAAGGAAGGCCAATACATCTGAAACACCTCTGTCAGCTGGGAAGACACACTGGTCCCTTGCTCCTGGGCTCCATTGCTTTCAGCCTCTGTTCTTGTGGGGGAGCCTCACTTTACTTCTTCAGGGCTGGCTTTCATCTCTTGGCTTCCCTTGACTCTCTCCAGGTTCTGGCTTGCTTAACATCTCATGGTGATATCCACTGGGCTCCAAGCATCTCCAAACACCCACGTCTCTTTTCTCAAAGTGTCAGCATCTGTGTCAGCTCTTCTGTGAAGTTTCTTTTGACTCTGAGGCTTCTGTCGTTTCTCTAGGATCTGTCCTTTCTGTCATTTCATTCGTCAGCTCTGTCATTTCTGACTCTCTCCAAAATGTTTCCTCTTTTAAAGGATTCCGGTAAACTAAACAATACCCACCTGGAATGAGTTAGGATCACTTCTCCATCTACTCAAAAGTTAATATCCACAATTGGGTGTGTTACATCTCCATGAGATAATAGAATCAAAAGATTCCAACCTACATTGTTGAATCAGGATTAAAAGAAATGGCTGCTCCCCAAGACTGAGTCAGGATTAAAACATGGCTTCTTCTGGGGTACATAATATTTTGAAACCAGCGCAGGGGTATTTATGAGAACTCTGTATTTTCTGCATGATTTTTCTGTAAACCTACAATTTCTCTAAAATGCATGCACACAAAAGAATGAGAGGCCCAGGTATACATAATGCCTCTACTAAGAGAGCTGTGGGGGGTGGCAAGGTGATAAAACACTGGTGCAGGGGGACAAAGGCACACACAGCATTCTCCCCATGGCTTAATATTGGCTTTGGTTTACTATACAGAGTCGTTTGCAAAAATACATTATAAAAATTAAATGTTTTTGCATGAGGAAGAACAAAGGAATGTCATTACTGCAGGGTGCTGAAAATAGATGGTAATTAATATTTTAAAATCTCACCTTATGTGTGAGACTAAAGCAAAAAATGTTTATTTGGTACAAAATTTATATTTGACTAGTGCATTTCCTAATATAACTTATGTAGATAGTTTGACTGAACACCATAAGTACTTGGAATCTCAGGTAGGACATGAGATTTTGTTGGTTTGTCCAGGGTGATGCCCCGATGAATCCCAGAGTGATTCGATCAGTGAGTGGAAAAGTATTTACAAAGTCCC
>PVIY010036806.1:0-25160 GCA_004026745.1 Myrmecophaga tridactyla
GCCCATGTGGTGGGCATTTGGTTCCTCCTCGAGGAGGGGTCTCAATGCTGATGGCAGGTGCGGGCCAGGCCCTCGGGCACTAGCTGTGATTCTGGAGTCTGGACTCTCACGTGCTGCTAGCTGCCATCCAGCTCCATCACAGGGTTTGCGAATGAGGCCATACCAAGCGAGGCAGGGTGCAGGCCGCTTGGCAAAGACCTTATTATTCAACCCACAGCTGGGCTGCTGTGGACGCTGCCTCCGGACCCTGAGCTCCAGCCTCTGCCTCTTCCTGATGAAGGCAGGCTCCCCATGCAGCACCGAGAGAGAACAACCCGGCATTCATCTCTCAGTGCATCCGGAAGGAAACGCTCACGGTGATGAGTCAGTGTTATTAGCTGAGACCTAGGAAAAGTTACCCGCAGAGGTTCCTCATCTGGGGGGACAGGATGGGACGCCCCCACCCCAAGCCCAAGCCCAGCGGCCAGTCCCTCTGGGCCGAGCCGGCGACGCAGCTTCCCGGGTCCCCAGTGCCCACCACCGCTGGGGCGCCTGACTTTGCGGGGCTGGTGGAGAAGACGAGAAGATGGGGTTCAGATGGAACCCTGCTCGGAGGGGCTGCTGAATGAACTTTGTGGGGCTTTGCCTGGTCTCTGCTAGCTCCTGACACCCCCACCTGGGACCCACCCCCGCCCCCGCCTGCGCCCCCCTGCTGGCAGGACCGGATCCCTGAGCCCGACCCCAGGCCCAGAGACGCGCTTCAGCCCGTGGCAGGGATCCTGGAGCTGCGTCACTTCGCTCTCGCCAAGACCAGTGGACAGAAGCTGCGGCCAGTCCCGCTTCCAACGCAAGGAAAGCGGAGCTGAGGCCACGCCCTCAAGGCCTTGGGGTTGGGTCCTGGAGTGCGCTTCAGTCTGTCTCCCGCGCCTTAACCACGACCCCAAGCAATTCCTCCCACCCCTCTGCTGTGGCACAGCTTCCATGACTTGTGCTGGGGGTTAGAGGCGTCGCCCCTCCGTTATGACCCAGCCTCCCGCCCCCCAGCTGTGGGCTTCATGCTAAAGGAGCACCGCCTGGGTCTCGGGAGGAGGAGGTACCGGTCCTGCAGGAAATGCTCAGGCGCCTGGAAACCTTCCTAAGCCTCTTGACAGACTTCAATAGAAATACTGAAAGAAAAAAAAAAAATATATATATACACACACACACACACACACACACACACACATATATGGCCAGGAAAGCACTAAAATACATCATAACATCCTTACCAAGCACAAAGTTCTCCTCCAGATGACATGATTTGGCATTTTTGGTCAAATAAAATCATTTTTTATGGTTCCTGAGACGTTCCACTTCATCTAAGTTCCAGGCTCAACTGACAAGCCAAAGCCAACCAGGCGAAGAATTCACTACCCCAGGTTTATGTCCCTGAACGAACAATATCTGAACTAACAAATGAAAAGCTATTGAATAACATGCTCATGGCATAAACCACAAAGCACAAATTCATAGGCATTTTTGGAAGCACCACTTTAATGACTGTGAAAACAGATGTTTGTCTCATTTTTCAGACATTTGATCTCCCTTAAATTAAAGGATGTTTCCATAAAAATTGTATGTTTCCATCTCAACTTTTTTACAATTCGAAAACACCAAATGCATGCTAAGTATGGTGATAGGTAATGTAATCTATTAAATATAAAAAAACTAAATTGAGGCTAAGTGTTCATAGTAGATAAATCTCTATTAAAAACTTCACATCTTCTAGTTTATTAGTTCATTTAAAGTAATTCAATGTACAGTCAACTTACTAAGGAACATAATATAACATAAATGTAAATAATACATGTAAAGTATATACATCAAAGATATATAGGATCTTTATATATATAGGATCTGCACATAAAAGATAATGATATATGATATGCACACGTAATTTAAACCTGTCTCTACATTGTATGAAACAAATAGAAGATTTCATAATTATCTGTATGATGTTTAGTTTAGTACAAAGGATCAAACATGTCCCAATATGGGCCGTGATGATCAAATATGAGAAAGATGATATTTTTCCATCTTTTTAATAAGCCTAATTGGAATATGAAATGGCACAGGCACTGCACTGGGCTCAAAAGATGACACAAGTGTCATCCTTGCCCTCAAGTATGGCCCAGTAGGGAGTCGAGTGGGCCCTGGATTCTTTCAGAGGCACTGGCCTTAAATGGTGACCTGGAGTTGGCTACCAGTCTCGCACACGCCTAATTCCTTCCGGATTCAAGTGCTGTCACTGAGCAGAGCCCCCCTCTTAGTGGCAGAGACGCAAGCCACACCACGCTTCCCTTTGCATTCCTGAGCCCTCTGCAGATAAAGTGAAGCAAGAGGAGGAAGGAAGGATATACCTTCAAGCCACCTGTCCAAGGAAGTGAAGACTAACAGCACAGCCCAGCACTTGAGAAGCGGGGGATTTGTTCAAGAGGAGGAGGTGAACTCAGGAATGTTTTTGTTTCCATGTAGAATAAAGCATTGTTTATAGTAAAATTTATCTAAGAAGATGTGGTTAGATCTTTATGCAGTTTGACAAACACTCAGTGTAAGGCCCTGATTTATACCTTTTTAGTCTGTCTTCATTTAAACAACTGAGAATTTTAAAGAAAACAACTATTTAAATAGGAATACTAAATATGACATGCTATATTTAATGTCATTCAGAATAAAACTGAGTCAGCGTTTTCACCCCTAAGGAAGTGATAGGAAAGTGAGGTAAACATGTTTAAAGACTTAGACATTTGGGTTCCAAACTCAGGCTTTGTGACTCTGGTAGAGTAGTCTCAGCTCCTCTGCTGGACTAGTCCTAGCTCCTATGCTAAGGTAGTCCTAGCTCCCATGGTAGATTAGTCCTAGCTTCTCTGCTGGACTAGTCCTAGCTCCTATGCTAAGGTAGTCCTAGTTTCCATTGGTAGAATAGTCCTAGCTCCCATGATAGAGAAGTGCTAGCTCCCATGGTAGAGTAGTTCTAGCTGCTATGGTAGCTCCCTTGGTACAGTGGCCTTAGCTTCCCTGGTAGAGTGGTCCTAGCTCCCATGGGAGAGTGGTCCTAGCTCCCATGGGAGAGTAGTTCTAGTTCCTATGGTAGATTATTTGTAGCTCCCATGGTAGAGTATTGCTCGTTCCCCTGGTACTGTAGTCCTAGCTCCTATGGAAGATATTCCAATCTCCTATGGATGAGTGTTCTTAGCTCCCATTTACTGTTTTTGCAGGGACTTGTTCATAAAGCACCTATGGCAGTGTAAATGCTCAGTCCACGGCAGCTCTGCTTTGAAGGGCATTTTATTTCAGCACCTCTGCAAAGTCTGTTATAATTTCCATTTCAACCCTCAAGGCCCAGTTATGTAAATGATTGAACCTCATTCTCCACCTGCAATATGAGCACATTATTCTCTCATCCTTAGAGGAAATGAAACCACTTCAGCAATGACAAGTTCTGTCTTTTTGGGTGAGAATTGTGACTTCAGCTTTTATTTTCAAATCCAAGTCCTTCTCCGTTTGAATTCTCTCAGAGCTTTTGAATCCCCTATATTTAATGTGATTGGTATTTTATTTTCTTTACACTTCTCAACCATTTAAGGGGAAAAAACGGAAAGCTGTGAGCGCAGGTTTTAAGTCAAGTGTCTGTCAAGCTCCTGCAGGACAAAAGAAAGAGTGATGGTTCCTACACTCCAGGAGTTTTCTACCTTGGGAATTTCTAGTTGGAATTCATAGGGGCTTACATCCTGTTGTTTCTACAAAGATGCTTTCTTGCCACCTGACCCAATTTCTCTGCTGAAATAAGCAATAGAGGTCATTAGGAATTCATGGACAAACTGTGCTGTAAATTTGTTCTCCTGTGAATTTAATTTTAGAAATTAATGAGCTCTGCTGATACATTTTCCTGGTGAATTAATGGGAGATTATGTAATTCTGTTCGGCTTGATCAGAGCTTCTGAGAGGTGGCCTAACAGGCCATCTGTCCTCACTCCACAGCCTCCTCCCCTGCCTTTGGAACTGTTTGGAATGACAGCCCACCTGGGCTTGAGGAGGGGGTGGGGAGAGGGAGGTGGGAGCTAGGGGACAATGGTCCAGTAGGGAGGGTTGACTCCCTAAGTGTCCTGCTCCCTGTGGGGAGGTGGAGGGGTGTGGCCAAGAAAGTGGGAAGAGCTCCCCGGTATGTTCACACGGAGCCAAGGTGAGGGGTCCCGAGAATCGGAGTAAAGAGAGATTCCAGCACCTGCAAAGGACAGAACTCTCTGGAAGGCACCAATCCAGGGTGAACCGAATGCCCTACGGCATGCTACCCATCTCAGCCCGTCAGAGGTCCTGCTGACAGAGTGGGAGGCAATGGCCAGAGGATTCCAGGGCCCTCCCGCGGCTAAGCGCGCACCCGGACAGCAGCCAGGCCCCTCCCCAGCCGTCCAGCCCGCTGGCCCGGCGCCCCCCGGCTGCTGGGGTCTCACCCCCACGCCCGCAGAGGCTCTCGCCCACCCAGGCCGCACGCCGCGCGTAGGTCCGCGCAAAGCTGGGCCCAGCTGGGCGCAGGCTGCGGGAGTGACTGTAGGTTTAGGCCGCCCCCAACCCGCATAGACACCCAGGGCCAATCAGTGGGTTCAGTCTCTGCTGCGGGGGGTGCAGTCACGAGCCCGCCAGTGTCCGCTCGTCGGTGAGGGTGAGGACGGGGTGTCATACGAGCCCGAGCTGCCTGTCGCGGCTTCCACGTGCAAAGGGGGGCGGTGTAGCGCACGTGAGAGAGAAGAACGTTTCCACTGCCCCCGCCCCACCGCGTGGGGACGTCCACGGAGAATCAGAGCGCGGGACACCAAGTGATGCACCCGCAGGACGCGTAGGCCGCAGGGTCCGAGAAAGGAGCGGCACCGGAAAATGGGCAGCAGGGGCATTTTTTTATTAATATCATTTACTGCTTGGTTTGGGCAACATGGGGGAGAGGAAGAGGCGAGGGGAGGCGGGAGAAGAGAGCGCCGGCGCTGACCTGTCTGCAGAAAGGGCCAGGAAATACTTCGGGAACAAGCAAGACTAATGTTCAGTTTTAGATGTAAACTTCCTGCCGCACAAACCACCTTAGAATCTTTCAATCGTCCGTAAAACCTGCCTTGCACAAAATATGTGAGTGAGAGCAGCGTTTTTGGTGAAAACAGGAAGACATCCCTGCGGCGATGGCAAAGAGGAGGAAGCATCCAGCTGTGGGGTGGGACCGCGGGAGGGGTGGGCCGGGCCTCCCTTGGCCTGGCCGGGGGTCCAGCCGTGCCAACCTGCTGGCACCCAGTCTAAGGCATCCAGGGACAGACACCTTGGTTCAAGAAGGCTGATGAAGTTCAGAGTTTCTCTTTCATCTGGAAGGGCGCATGACGAACACGGTGTCATCTGCTAGCTTTCTCTCCTGGCTTGTTTCGTGAAGCTCCCTGGGAGACATTTTCTTTCTTCATCTCCAAAGGTCGCTGGCTGGTGGACTCTGCTTCTCATGGCTATGCCGTTCTGCTCTGCTCTCTCTGAATCTCTCATTCTCTAAAATGTTTCTTCTTTTACAGGACTCCAGAAACTTATCAAGACCCACCCAAATGGGTGAAGACATGTCGTCACCTAAACCAGCTTAACAACCACTCTTGATTAAATCACATCTCCAGGGAGATGATCTGATTACATTTCTAAACATACAATACTGAATAGGGATTAGAAGAAATGGCTGCCTTTACAAAATGGAATTAGGATTAAAACATGTTTTTTCTAGGGTACATGCATCCTTTCAAACCAACACACTAACCATGAAGGATTTTAAGAATCAAGACTCAAATTAACTTATGGGAAACCAAACAGTGCTTCTCAAATCCCATCAGTGAGTGAAAGCCATGAATGGTTGATTCCCTGGATGGTGAATTATTCCCAAATGGGTCGGGTCTAACACCAGAGCTTACGTTCTTGTCAAGTAACCAGTTTGGGGGTGGATGGGGGATCTTGGCCAATGGCAGCTGGTCCGAAATCTTAGCAGAAGGGCAGTTAAAGCCTCTGCCCCTCCTCACACATGAGGCATTTAAGGCACTGAACCCCAAATACCAAGAACTGGGGCTCTAGTTTCAATTCATGAAAACAAAACAAAACAAACCACTGTGGTCACCAACAAATCGAGGGGGCCAAGAGTTAGATACAGGGAAACATCAAGAAATATGGAGACATGGAAGAAGACACAGGTTAGTGAGTTAAGTCTTTACTTGGGAAATGGAAAAATGTATCCAATAATGCAAGTGGCTTGTAAAATGCCATGGCAGGAACTATTTCCTGTATGGTTATTTTCCCTTGATGATTTTGTACTTTGCAAGTTAAAGGCTGTCATCTCAACACACACACACAACGTGCATGCCAAACAAAAAACAAGAACAATGCAACTGTTAAGATTACAAAATTCAGGCTGAGGTATCCCACTATTGGAGAGTGGCTGATTATCCAAGGCTACTAAAATCCCAACCCCTTCCCGGATTTTCTGGGAATTCCTAGGAGTCTCTCTGCCTCCAGACATGTACCCCCATTTTGTACTCTTGAGTTCTCCCATGTGAAGCTCTGAAGTCTTCTCCCATTAGCCATTTTATGAGTTTGGGTGGTATTAGTGGAGTGCCCTCAGATGCCAAATGCTTTCCCAATTCCTTCTTATTTCAGTCTTATTTTCTCTGTTTGCTCTTCACGTCAGGATTAAAAATAAAGTGCTCACAAGATGAGTCCAGTGACCATGCTGTGTGAGTATTTAAAAAAATAAAATGAAATGAAAGGACTATGCTTTCCCGAGTGGGATTTCAGTGGGAAAGATTTCCCTCTCTTTCTCATGGTAATGATTACACAAAATATATCCAGAGTCTTATTAACTGGTTACTACAATGGGTCTGTTAGAAATTAACTTTTATACAAATCAAATTAAATGTTTTACTCTCAGTCTCTAAAACTACTTTTATTAATTAATCTACTCGTCCAATGAATATATAAAGTTCTTGGAAAATATTAGTTATGGCCTACAAGTTGCACATTTCTTTCTCCTTGCATCCCTTACCACCCAGAAACTTATGCAAGTGTTTGGGTTTACTAAAGCTGCCAGAATACAGTATACCTGAAACGGACTGCCTTCTCCAATGTGGATTTATTAGCCACAAAATTATAGTTCTAAGGCTGTGAAAATGCCCAAATCGAAGCACTCAGAGGAGGAGACCCTCCCTGGGAAAGGGCATTGGGGCGGCTCTGGCGCCCGGGAAGGCGCGTGGCCACGTCTGCTGGCCCTTCTCTCCACACCGCCACTGGGCTCCCATGGGTCCCGCGTGGCCTCCCAGCGAGTTTCTGTCTGGCCTCTCCCGGCTTTGACTGACTTTTATCCTCTCCCAAAGGACTCCATAAAGGTTTCAGACCCACCTTGAATTGGGCAGGTCACATCGCCATGGAAACAACCTAATCATAAGGCCCCACCCACGAGAGGTCCCACCCTCAAGGATGTATTAAAAGACTGTGGGCTTTTCTGGGGGCCATAAGAGCTCCAAACCAGCACGGCAGGTACCCATCCCGCTCTTCTTACTGGCACAGTGCAATACCAGCTGAAAACATTTTGAGAATTTTACAGATGAAAATGATAGCTTCCGGGGCTTTTCATTTGTGTATCTTGGAGTCCTAGTGAGGTTGAGCCTTTTAATGTATGCTTATTGGCTTTTTTTGCTGCTTATTAGTCTGTGAGTCGCTGTCCATGTGCTTTACCCATAATTAATTGGGAGTCACATTGTTCTTGTTGATTTGTAGCAATTCTTTATCTATAACTGGCATAGAGCTGTCCTATGTAGTAAACATATTTTCTCAGCTTATTATTTGTTTTTTCATTTAGATCTTATTTCTTTTGGGTGACTTGTTGTGGTAAGTGCAAAGTGGCCTTTTTCACTCCAAGATCATGTTAATATTTAGCAACTCCTCTCAGTAGTTTCATTTTTACATTTAAAATTTTGATCAATAGGAAATTATTTTTATAATTTTATTTGAAGGAAATACTGAATTTTGTTTCCCTAAGTAGTTAGGCATTTATTCATACACTGTTGAAAAATTCATCTGTATTTTAGCCTGTGATATAACACTTTGTTGACAAATGGATCCATCCTTTCCCTAGTAATAGTTTTTTAATCTTCAGTTTATTTTAATTGATTTTTATTTTCATCAAAGTAATAGAAATATATTGTTAAGAAATCAAATAGCACTAAATGGCTATAAGAAGAATAGTCGTTCCATGTCTTAGCCTCCAGTCTTATTAGAGAAAATACTTCCAATTCCTTGAGCAAATCTTAACCATTTTTCCTCCCTTCTCCGCAGTTACTTTGAAGCCCATATCGTCAGACTGCCGTCTGCCTGGCCTCTTACATGTCATCAACCATCAGCTATAATCAGGTCGTGCCTCTTCAATCAGCAGGCGTTTTAGCGCTTCAATGTTATCTCTCTAAATAGACTTGATAATTTCGGTATTTACACAGGTAATCCATCTGCTCTCCAGATTTTTCAATTTCTTGATCTCTATTTTAGTTTCCTTGTTGCTAAAGCAAATGCCATTCGGTGGGTAGGCTTAAACGATGGGAATTTGTTAGATCATGAATTTGAAGAAGTCCGAAATCAAGGGGTCATCAAGGCGAGCTTTCTCCCAAAAGCCTGTGGTGTGCTGGGCTGGAGGCCAGGGAGGGACCCGGGTTCTTGGCTTTTCTGGCACATGGCAATCTCTCCTGACCATTCTTCTCCCTTCCAGGGTCCACTGGCTCTCAGCTTCTGGCTTTCTCTCTCTGTGAGACCTTCCCAGTAAGCCTTCAGTAACATGATTAAGACCCATCTGAGTCAGCCGGCCATGCCTTAGCTGAAGTCACCTCATCAGAAGAGTTTCTGCCCTCAGGAATCTCACTCCAAGTCCGAGAACATGGTTTTCTCTGGGCTACTTAACTCCAGACCACCAGTCTCTCACAGCAATTACTCCATTTTAACTCAGCCTCCTGCTCCCAGGTTACAGGCTGGGCTTTTCATTGCCGCTAAAGATACCACCTCCAAAATCTCATTTTCAATTCTCCCACTTTCATTATCGCCTCCTGTCATGCCTACCAGTATGGAAATAGCCGGGAACAAAATCTGGGCCTTCCAACCCCACTGTGGAATATGCTGCCGCAGTTTAAAAAATTGAGATACAACTTTATACACAAAAATGGAAAGAGATCCAAGGCATATTATCAAGTTAAAATATCAAGTGACATAAAATATGTATGGGTTGACACGATTTATGAAAGGAGAAAACACATAAATTACAACTGTGTGTACTCAGTTGCATAGAAAATGGTCTTGAAGGATTCACAATAACGTGGTGGCTGTCTCTGGCAAAAGAATCATAACTGGTTAGGAATTGAGAGTCCAGCTAGCTGGTATAATACATGATTTTTTTAAACCATGAGATTACATATCTGTGTATTATTTCTGAATAAAAATAAAATAAAATAAATAATTATACCCCATCCTTCTCCCCCCAAAACCTTGTTTAGATAGTGATTGATAGTACATTTAATTTAAATACCTAGATTAATTAGACAAGGAAAATAGATACTGCAACTCTATTAAGTGTTCATATTTAGCAATGTTATTTTTCCCCATTTATTCATGGGTTTTTTTACGTCCTTCAGTAACATTGTGTACTTTCACTATAAATCTTGAATATACTCGTTACATTTATTTTTACCTATTTATTTTGCTTTCATTATTGTTAAAGTTCTTTTCCTCCATGGTATTTTCTGGCAGGTTACTTATTACAGGATATATAACAGATACACAGAACTCTTTTAAGTTTTCATTATTTTTGGTCAATTCTATTTGTCCAGGAAGATAATCAGATCATCTCCCGATAGACTCTAATGATATAATTTGGTACTTATCCTCTCCATGATTTGGTTTCTTCCAATCTTTAAGCATGGGTAGTCAAAGTACCTACCTGAAGAGGTTTTCTGAGATGACTAAATGAATATATGTATTTTGGTAGAGCTCAGCATCTGACACGTTTCTCAGTCTTTTCTCCTTTTTTAGGATCAAGATTTGCCACCTCACACTGGTCTTGTTCATCTTTCTCCTGGTTCATCTTGTTGCAACCAGAAGCTATGAGGATGGCTTGGCCAGGAGTCCCTTCACCGAGACTGGGCTGTCATTTCCCCTGCCAGGGTCAAGTTCCCAGCTTATTGTCCTCTCACTTCAGCCGCCATGCCCCACATCTGGCACCAGTTCCTCAACGCCTCTGACGCAGGGTGCCACTTTTCCATCGTCCCCAGAGTCCATGGCATTTCTCCCCTGTCGGTTACTTTAATCACTTCCGGTGGGCCTGGTAAGAGAGGAGTAATTAAACCTTGGGTCCAGATTCCCATGCTGGGCTGGAAATGACCGCTTCTCCCTTGACCTCTGACCACTCTCTTTGCTCCATCAAGGCCCTTCCTCCTGGCTTCCTTACTTCCTTCTCCTGCACTTGGGCTTTTGTCTCTGGACCCTCCCTCTCCAACCTCTCCCCATCATGTTTAATAAGTGAGAGCGGGCAGCATTTTACTTACTTTACAGATATTTTCCATTAGGAGAGGGTTGTATGCACAACTGTCAGAATCATACCAGGTAAAGATTCTAATTAACACCCAAGTAGACATTTCTTGCACGTCTTGTTCCATGCCAAGAGAAATCAATCAGCGGTGGGAACAGGAAATTAGATCAGATGAAATCAAATTCTGTCATCGTCTTCAGTTGTAATAACCCCTTGTCTCAAGCCGTGAGTTGTGCTTTGCTAAAATTAAAGTTTAGTAGTTACAAGCATAGGTATTTAATTCATATCTATGAAAGGAAAAGAGAACAATTTATTATTGATAAAATGTATTTTCCTCTTAACCCTTCACAGATATTTCTAATGTTATACTTTGGACTGGAATTTAAAAATAAAATCACTCTCAAAGAATCACCCACAGAGTAGACTGGAGAATGCTCTGCATTGCAGAATTCAGCGGA
Source organism: Myrmecophaga tridactyla (assembly GCA_004026745.1). Lineage (NCBI taxonomy): Eukaryota > Metazoa > Chordata > Mammalia > Pilosa > Myrmecophagidae > Myrmecophaga > Myrmecophaga tridactyla. The sequence continues at coordinate 11,038 of PVIY010036806.1, forward strand.
AGAATTATTTGAGAGGTATTACAGATTGTTCAGTCCCTCAGGCATCATAATCAGAAAGGCAAATTTGTGCAGAGGTGAAGTTAAAAGTCACATCAAGCCTCTATTTTATTGAGTAGATAAGGACACCACATGGTTCCTAAATGTCTAGATCTCTTGGCCCCAAGGAATGGAAAATTTGGATTATTCTAGGGTTTAAAATTCCCTTACAGTGAGTTAAAAATCACTTGGAATAGACTTGTAAAAATAAATGTGTTTGGTCTAGAAATGCTATTTCAAAGCAGAATGACATTTTGCTTATAAAGTTTACCAAGGGCAAAGGGCTGTTTTAAAGATTTAGGTTTTTTTTTTCCCCTTTCCCGGCTATTGCTGTACCCTTTTAAAAATAAGCCTTCTTATCTCCTGGTAGATTTCCATGTTTTATTGTGTTAAGACCTCTCCGTCAGCTTAGAGTAGGGAAGGCTATTTTACCAGAAAAGCTTTTCTCTCTTTGTATTTTATTGTATCCATATCTGTATCTATGTATGTCATTGTATATATAATATTTAAACAATTCTAACTCTAAATGCTTTGAAATTGGGTTAAGTGGAGTCGGGAGGCAACCCAGCCAGTCGCAGACTCCTGACTTTTTGGGCTGCAATCTGCAGTTCTAGATCAGATGACTCAGCTCGGAAATCCATCTTTTTAGGGACTACCAGGACAGACATGCTGGGATTTGTAAAAGTTCTAAGGGCTCTTCTGTGGCCAGAGAAAGACTATGGGAGGTGGGGGAGAGTGAAGAGCTGAAATCCTGATCTGTAAACCTCACCTAGGATTTAAGGGAATTACAGGTTCAGTGAAGAGAAAGAAAATGCCCCATTACACAAAAGGGATTAGGGCCTCAAGAAGCATCCACAGCTTCTGAATGATGTCTGCTGCCTCCCCCACTGCAGGACTGAGAGATCGGGACTGCGCTGAACACAGATCAGTCTCTGAGCCAGAATCACAACACAAATATAATCGCGGGCAAATCATTCTTCAGAACATCTGAGTAATAACTCAAAGTAAGGTCTTTCTTGGTCGCAAAAAGGATTTGGGGATTTTTATCTTGAAATAAACTGCAGAAAATATTCTCATCATTCAACTGGAGAGCCCCCTCCTGAATTTTTGCCATTTCCTGGTGGCAGCAGCCTCGGACTGGAAAGCAGACAGCAGGACGGGCCCAGCCCCTCTGGGACCCTGGCTGGGCAGCGGAGCCCCTCCCCAAGGCGAAGACGGGACTGACCTGGAGTTGCAAATACCAAGGTCTGCCCTGCGGGTTGGGGCATGTGGGTGTGCATCGTGAATTTTCACCTGCTGCCTCTGTTTCATGAATAAATGTTAACTGGAACAAGAATAAAGAAAAGGAAGTCAAGATCATTTCTCACTTTCACATTTTCCAACTTCATAAGTTGTGTGTGCTGTGTGCGGTTCACACACCCACAGTTCAAAATGAAAGGGAAAAACTATGTCCTACAATGCGAAACTCTAAGCATTTCATTTAAAACTGACTGCTAAAGAAGTCGCAAAAGGAATACAACAAAGCAGTGGGCAGGAGGGTGGAGCTCTCCAATCTAATTTCCTGAGTCAGTCACTAGGCATCTGTTAAGCACGCGTGTAGGAAGGAAACACGCAATGCAGCGTGACGGCTCCAGCAAGGAGTCACGTGTGGGTTCCTTTCACGGCACTTGCTCTCACTGCGCGGATAAGGCACATGAGCCATTGTCAGGCAGGTTGATGGTTGGAAACGCCACAGGAGATGGTGTTCTAGTTTGCTAGATGCCAGAATGCAATACTAGAAACAGAATGGCTTTTAAAAAGGGAATTTAATAAGTTGCTAGTTTACAGTTCTAAGGCCCAGATAATGTCCCAATCAAGCAAGTCTATAGAAATGTTCAATCTAAGGCATCCAGGGAAAGATACCTTGATTAAAGAAGACCGATGAAGTTCAGGGTCTCTCTCTCATCTGGAAAGGCACATGGTGAACACAGTCAGGGTTCCTCTCTCATCTGGAAGGGCACATGGCGAACATGGAATCATCTGCTAGCTTCTTCTCCTGGCTTCTTGCTTCATGAAGCTACCCGGGAGGTATTTTCCTTCTTCATCTCCAAAGCGCTGGCTGATGGACTCTCTGCTTCGTGGTGCTGCAGCATTCTCTGCTCTCTCCGAATCTCTTTCATTCTCCAAAATGTTTCCTCGTTTATACGATCCCAGAAACTTATTAAGACCCACCCAAATGGGTGGAGACATGTCATCACTAAATCCAGCCTAGCAACCACTCTTGATTAAATCACATCTTCAGGGAGATGATCTGATTATGGTTTCAAACATACAGTATTGAATAGGGATTATTCTGCCTTTACGAAATGGGATTTAGACCCAAACATGGCTTTTCTAGGGGACGTACATCCCTTCAAACCAACACAGATGCCCATGACATGGGCTAGAATTTCAGAAGAGGGAGTGGGGAGGTGGCCTTGGAGAAGACCCTTGGATGGGGGCCTTGAAAAATGGACTTGGTCTCCTCCAGGCCAGGGCACAGAGGGCAGTATTCACAGCCTTTGCCCAACACCTTCCAACCTAAGGCCAGGTGCAGGCACAACTGCAACCTGGAAGGAATTGGCTTCCTGTGCTTTCTTGCATTCTCTTTCTCTACCCTAGCTAAATGACCTCTGTTTCAGTTTGTTAAAGCTGCCAGAATGCAATATACCAGAAATGCAATGGCCTTTAAAAAGGGAATTTATTAAGCTTCAAGTTTACAGTTCTAAGGCTATAAAAAATGTCCAAACTAAGGCATCTAGGGAAAGATACCTTGATGCTAAAGAAAGGACCAGTGGGTCCAGAACACCTCTGTTAGCTGGAAAAACACATGGCAACGTCTGCTAGCTTTCTTTCCCACTTCTTCAAACCACTTCCCAGGGGCATTTTCCCTCTGCATCTCCCAAGGTCTCTCTGGCTGTGTGGGCTCTGTGGGCTCTGAAGCTTTTTCCAAAATTGTTCCCTCTTAAAGGGCCCCAGTAAGCCATCCCACCTTGAATGGGTGGAGACACATCTCCATGGAAAAAGCCTAAGCAAAAGTTACCACCCACAATTGGATGGGTCACATCTCTATGGAAACAATAAAAAAAAATCCCAATAGCAATACTGAATGAGTATTAAAGAACATGGCTTTTCTGGGGTATGCAACAGTTTCAAACCAGCACAATCTCCTTGATAATTTGACAATGTATTAAAGGCTAATAAGGGCAAAATTCTGCATTTCCTCGCTATTTATATTTTAACATGCTTTCATTCTTATTATTATAAGAAGACTGTTCCTAATATAAATGATTATTTAACCCAGGGCTGAAATCTATGGCACTTTATCTCTCTGTTCCATCTTGCATTCGAACCCCTTCTGCACTCGTTATTGAGGGCTGGACAGCCTGGGCAGCCCAGGTTTGCTAGCGCATGTTTCCTTATGGCAAAGCCAGGGTCTAGACTGGGGTCAAACATGTGGACTCTGGCCGGGGACAGACCTCATGGCCTGTATAGGTTGACATCTCTTAGGCTGGGTGAAGCAGAAAAGGAAATGACTCAGAGGTGGTAACTACTCTTATTTTAAAACCATGGGCCTGTATCAAGAATAGATAGGATTAGAAAGAGCTATTTTAGAGGGTGAAACACAGGAAGGAAGGATGGAGCAGAGATGACACATGGGAGAGAGTTGATGTTTCTGTGATAGGAAAGGGCAAAGGGAGCAGAGTAAATGCCCTGTGGCCATGGAAGTCCTGCTTTTTGTGCCGAAAGAACCAACCTGCAGGTGGGTGGTGGAGCTGTAAGGTAAAGGGCTCTGTGAGGTCTCCCCTGGAGGAAGGTGGGGCTGCACTAAGGCCACACCACCCAAAGTGCTGGGGAGAGGGTGAGATGGATCCAGGCACATGTGGAAATGTGTTCTCTTAGTTAAGCAGCACTTGGAACGTTGTAAGAGATAACTCAGGGTTTTGCCTCCCAGCTGCATCCAGGCTGCCTTGGCCATCCTACTTTGCCTTGGCTCTTGTTCATTTTTAGGTTCAGAATGTCTCCTGCTTGACCACAGCATTTGTCAGGGTCAAGCACATTATCGGCGTTTGTCTCTGGTGTGTGTGTGTGTGTGTGTGTGTGTGTGTGTGTGTGTGTGCTTTCCTCGACACAGAGAATTCTAACTTCATCTCCTTTCTGGTAGACACCATTGGTTGTCTATGTTACACCAGAATGACTATTTTCTCTAACCGAAGCCCACTTCCATTTGGACAGCAGTGGGTGGGCTCCGGATCATGGAGGACTGGTCTACCTCAGCCCATCTGGGTGGTTCCATTGCCCCAACCAGAGGACCATATAAGGCCTGGCAGGTGGCAGAGGCTGGGCAATGCCATGCAGAGAGCAGTTTGCTGAGGCCCCTAGGAAAGGTCTTTGTCCCCAGAAAGTGGTGTAAATAACATAAGGAAGAAAACTGCTTTTACTCCAATCTTCTTTCCACTTGAGGATGTGATGCTCAAATGTGCAGGAACCACAGTTTGAGGCTTTGAAGACGTGCAGTTGACATGCTGAGGAGGTCAGAGCAGAAAGACAAATGTCATTGGAAAGATTACTGGTCATGCAGTCTGAGCTTCTGGTTTAGTCAATAGAACTCATGCTCATGCATTAGTTGGGTATCTTGTTACCTGGAACACAGCGTGTGGTAAAAGATACACCCTCTGAGCTCTCTGCTGTAGTCTTGGGGAAAGCTGTGGATGGATGAGCATGCTGACATGGAAGGCCACCAGAATGCTGGCAACGTTCCAGTGGCTTTTGTTCTTTGTGTGGAATGCTGTGTGTTCTGGTTTGTTGGCTGCCGGGATGCAACATACCAGAAACGGGATGGCTTTTAAAAAGGGGAATTTAATAAGTTGCTAGTGTACAGTTCTAAGGTTGAGAAAAAATTAAAATAAGTCTATAGAAGTGTCCAACTTAAGGCATCCAGGGAAAGATACCTTGGTTCAAGAAGGCTGATGACATTCAAAGTTTCTTTCTCAGCTGGACGGGCATGTGGCAAACGTGGAAGCATCTGCTGCTTCCTCGTGGCTCTACAAAAGGGACTTTCCAAAATGTTTCCTCTTTTAAAGGATTGCAGTCAGCAACTCTATCTTCCATGGGTGGAGACACACCTCCATGGAAATCATGTAATCAAAAGTTACCACCCACAATTGAGTGGGTCACATATCTGTGGGAACAATCAAAATGTTCAAACCAGCACGCTGTGTTTCATCATCTTTTGCCAGCATAGCACACGTGCTTTACTACTCAGGTTTCCAAAGTAACTGGGCTTTGTCTGCTCGGGGGATGACATGGACTTGCTCCACTCTTCTGGCACTCTGCCTCTTCTTTTCCATCCCAAACACTGCTGCTCTCTCTCGCCCACATGATGTCTCCTCTCCAAGGTTCCAACCTTCTAGCCTGGGTCCACGCTTCTCCTCCCCTTTCCCATGGCATGTGCTCCCCACGCTTTACTCTCTTGCCTCTAAAAAGCAACTCTTCAAATGGGTAGCTTCGCCTCTGACTTCGTTCTGTCCTCCAAACTCGCGGTGCCAGCTGCCCACGGCCTGGCTTTACCGGGATCTTCGCCCACCCACACACAGACACACGCTGAACAAGAAAAAGGATTTTTGCTGCTCGACCTGACAGCACCACTTTTGATGGCGTCACTGCCACAGTCCAGTCTCAGTTTTTGAGGCGTTTGGTTCTTCTTTCTCCCGCACTGCACCTGCTCCGTTGATGGCTGTTGGTTCCACCACAGAGTCCCTCACTCACTGTCTGCCCCCCTCTCTGTCTCTGCCTGGAGCCTCCTTCAGGGCTACCTCCTCCCGGGCCCCCGTGATGGCTCTTGAGGCATCTTACCCACTGCTGTCATATGCGTGTCCCTGCTCGCAAGCCTTTCATGGCTGCCTTAGCTTCTGAGCGAAGCCCTGACGTCTCCCCACATGATCCGAGGCCCCTGCCCTACTAGCCTGTCACTGTAGGCTGCCTGTCCCTAATCACCTGTCTCTTTTCTGTCCCTCTACTTAAGCTGAACCAAAGCCACAATGACTTTTACTGTCACTACCAGAAACCACTGCTCCTGGCACTATATCTGAGGCCACCACGACTACCGCACTGCCTTCTGGCCACCTCTGTGGTGGACATTTATTGATTGTTTAACGTGTGCCCAGCCCGGTGCTAAAGCATTTTCACTGGACACGCGGTCACCGAATCGCCACGGGCCGCCTGTGATGGGCATGTTGGAACAGGCAGAGGCGCCCGCGCTGCTGAGCTGCTGGCTTCCCACATCTCATCTCCTCGACCCCGCCCTCGCCCGCAGTGGGCATCTCGGCGTGAGCTCACCTTACACACAAGGACGCAGAGGCCGGGAGAGTTTCTGCCAGGTGTGCGTGGACTCACAGGGTGTGTGGTGCGGCCCGCGAGCCCTTGACTTCTGGACCCTGCACTACCTGTGCGGCCCCCTCCACTGCTTCTTTTTTTTTTTCTTCTAAAAGTTTTATGGTTTGTCTCTAATATCTGGGTTTTTGATCCATTTTGAGTTACCTTTTGTATAAGGTGTGAGGTAGCAGTCCTGTTTCATTGATATGGCTATCCAGTTCTCCAAGTATCATTTATTAAAGAGGCCGCTCTGTCCCACTTGAGTTGTCTTGATTGCCTTCTCAAAGATCAGAGGATCTATTTCTGAAAACTTAATTCTGTTCCATTGGCTAGCATATCTATCTTTATGCCAGTACCATTCCAGTTTGACCACTGTAGCTTTGAAATATGCTTTAAAGTCAGGTAGTGTGAGAATTCCCATTTATTCCTCTTTCTCAAGTTACTTTTTATCTATTTGGGGCATCCTGCCCGTCCAAATACACCTGGTTATTGTTTTTTCTATTTCTGCAAAGTAAATTGTTGGGATTTTAATTGGTATTGCATTGAATCTACAAATTAATTTGGGTAGAATGGACATCTTAACTATATTTAGTCTTCCAATCCATGAACATGTTATGTCCTTTCATTTATTTAGGTCTTCTTTGATTTCTTTTAGCAATTTCTTGTAATTTTCTGTGTACAGGTCTTTCATGGCCTTGGTTAAATTTACTCCTAAATATTTGATTCTTTTGGTTGCTATTGTAAAGGGATTTTTTTTTCTTGATTTCCTCCTCAGATTGCTCATTCTAGAGTATAGAAATACTACTGATTTGGGGGTGTTGATTTTGTACCCTGCCACAATGCTACACTCATTTATTATTGCTAATGGTTTTGCTGTAGATTTTTTAGGAATTTTGATGTATAGTATCATGTCATTCTCAAAAGTCTCACTTCTTCCTGTCCAATTTGAATGCCTTTTAATTATTTTTCTTGCCTGATTACTGGCTAGAGCTTCCAGCACAATGTTGAATAATAATTGTGACAGTAGGCATCCTTGCCTTCCTCACTGAGTATGATGTTTGCTGTGGGTTTTTCATATATTCCCCTTATTGTGTTTAGGAAGTTCCTTTCTATTCCTGTCCTTTGAAGTTATTTCATCAAGAAGGATGTTGAATTTTGTCAAATCCCTTTTGTATCAAAGTGGCTTTTTCACTTTTGATTTATTGATGTGATTTACATTAATTGATTTTCTCATGTTGAACCAGCCTTGCCTACCTGGAACAAACCCCACTTGATCTTTGTGTATAATTCTTTTAATGTGCCGCTGGATTTGATTTGCAAGTATTTTGTTGCAGATTTTTGCATTTGTATTCATTAAAGAGATTGGTCTGTAATTCTTTCTTGAATGCTTGGTAGAATTTATATGTGAAACCATCTGGTCCTGGGCATTTCTTTTTGGGAGCTTTCTAAAATGACTGATTCGATGTTTTTTACTTGTGGTTGGTTTTTGAGGTTGTCTATTTCTTCTCAAGTCAATATTGGTTTATGCTATTCTAGTAAGTTGTCCATTTCATCTACATTCTCTAGTTTATTGGCATATAGTTTCTCATAGTATTCTCTCTTATCTCCTTTATTTCGGTGGGGTCGGTACTATGAACCCACTGCCATTTCTGATTTTATTTATATGCATTCTTTTTCTTTCTCCCTTTTCTTATTTTTGTTAGCTTAGCTAAGGGTCCATCGATTTTGTTGATTTTCTTGAAGAATTAGCTTCTGGTTTTTTTGAGTCTCTCTATTGTTTTCATTTAATCAATTTCAATTGTTTCTGCTCCAATCTCCATATTTCTTTCCTTCTGTTTGTTTTGAGGTTAGTCTTCTGTTCTTTCTCCTTGCTACTTGACCTCTGCCTCGTGCCCACCCTTTGACCACAGCAACTTGAGAGCTGCGATTGCGTCGTATTCCCCTCCGTAGCCCTTCTACCACCCGGCCCCTAGAGTGGGGTCTCTATGGCTCTCTGCATGTTTTTAAGTTAAGTGACATCGAAGCAAAAGGACCTGGTGGCATCACCACCCAGAGGCTCTGCCCCTCCCCCGGGCTCTCCGGGCACTTAGTAGGAGCCTCCCCCAGGTGTGTCCACGCAGTCTAAAGCAGAGGACGACACACCTGCCCGCAGCTTCTGCCCCGAGACCCCACTGGTTCAGTTGTCCCTCTGCCTAACCAGCAAAACCAACAGCAATTTTAGGTGCAGTTGGTGCGATAGTGTGGCCAGGTCCCAGATCCACCTCCCCACCACCCCCACCCCCGCTCACATGCTCTACCGCACTCCACTGACTCCCGTGGGCTCTGTTACAAGGCACCGAGCGCACGGATGGGGCTTCTTTGGGAACCAGACCCTGTTAACAATTTGGAGGGTGGGCTCTATATCCTGCCTTGAGTGGCCGGGGGCTGGTGGAGGTGAGTGAGGCTGGCTGGCCCCCTGCTGCTGTGCACAGCTGCTCTGTACATGGAAAAGCATAGAGAAAGCGCCTGCTTGCTACACCCTAAACACAGTCATCACAGGAAAGGCCATCGTAGCACAGAGAGCACTGCCTTCCCCCGCCGCGTCTCTTTCATGGCCACAAATCACTGAGCCCCACTGGCACTTCCTTCCACCCTCACGGATTTGAAACCACAGAAACCCCAGTCCCTCAAGTTAGGAGATGGAAATGCCGGGAGTGAGTTTTAATAGTATCAAATGGCATGCAAAAGTCAGAGACGCTGGCACACCATTCCAAGAGTGCAAACATTTAGGGCACGGTGGGATCGACTATCCAGCGAACGTGTGCAGAGAACTGCTCCCAGGAGCAGTTTTTGGGCTGGGCTTAGCACAGCAAACAGGGGAGGTCTTGCACCCACAGGGACCTCGCAGTCCAGAGGGGAAGACTCATCTGCAATCAGGCAGCTCCAAGGCTGCCTGGAAAGGGGCATCCAAAGGCTGCAGAAGCGCCTGGAAGGGCACTGCATCCTGTCAGCTGCAGGAAGGCTGTCTGGAGGGGTTGTCAGCCAGCCTGCAGGAGTGGGAGCAGCATGCAATATAAAGCAGAAGTAAAAGAACACGGCGCTGAAGAAGAATCATGGAGCAGAGGTAAACAATAGAGTCAGGACGTACATAAGCTGCATGGACCCCGGGGAAAATAGAACTAGAATTCAGTGCTATTTTGTACTGGTGCAATTTAACACATCACCCTCGACTCAGAGATGCCAAACCATCTAAACTACGGTTAATTTAAAATGCTGAATTTCGTCTGCACTGAGGCAGATGAAATTGAGCCACAACTTCTTGGACCCTGCTCCCGTGGAGAGATGGGCCCACGTCTCCCCTTCATCTGGGGGGCTCTGAGTGCTCTGACCCCTAAAACAGCAAGGGATGTTCCTGGGCTAGCCCGTAGGCCTGGGCCTCTGAGACAGGCGGCTCCCACTACTGACTCTTGGCACTCTCAGTTTCGGAACCAAGTGGTCCTGCTGTGAAGAGGCCCAAATCTGCCCCTGCCGGCGTCCATCCGGCCCTGGGCTGGGAAGGTGTTTAGGAGTGGACCCTCCAGCCCCAGGCATGTCACCTGCAGCGGGACAGTCGCCGTCCCCAGAAGGCTACGTCCAGCTCAAGTGGTTGCCGACTTGTTATGCCACAGCAGGTCCTCGGAGAATGCACCTACTTTAGGAGACAACTCGATGCTCCTGTCAGGACACGCCATTTGCCCTGGCGAGCCGGGGGATGGAGGGCTGGAGCTGCTTCTGGCGCAGCTCCCCTAGGCCAGGGTGGGCCACCCGGTGGTGCCGGATAATCCAGAGGGCTGGAGTCTCCATTGAGACCAGCCGGCCTGCTGAAGGGGACACGTGCTCCCGACTAGAGCCCGTTGAGCATGTTGGGGAGCATGGGGTAGCTGAGCCCAACCTCCACTCACTGCCCCTGGGAACCCGAAGGGTCTCAGCGAGAACATGAGGCCCTCAGGGACATGGGGACACGGGGACACGGGTATTTGAGAGTCATCGGCTGAGTACTTGGCTTGCAGGCCGCCGCTGCCGCCTCACAAGGGCATGGGACGGTTGACGGGCGAGTGCTAGGAAGTCCTTGGAACCCGGCAGAAGAAAATTAGAGGCCCACAGAAAAGCCAACGCAAAAATTTAGTAAGCCAACACCGCCCATCGCTAATGACACGATTGGTTTCTGGGACAACCGTCCCCCACCCTGTCACCCCTTTTTATAAACCGTGCAGACACCGCAGAGCCCCCATCCGTGTCAGCCTGGGCCCTGCTCACCCCCTTCTCTCCGACCCTCCGCACCTCCCCCCTCACCTCCCATCACCTGTGCTGTCCGCAGCGCCCCGAACTGGGTCCCCCAACTCCATTTCTCTCCTTCTTGTGCTGGCCTCAGAAATTTCTAGAGTAATTTACCTATAATTTATTTTATTAAATAAATTGTAGGTGTTTAAAAATCATGCAAAAAACAGAGTCGCCATATACCCCTGCCACACATTCAACTTTCCCCACGATTAATATGTTTTGTAAATGGTACCTATGTTATAGCTGATGAAACAATGTTATTGTAATTAAACTATTATTGTATAGCCCCCTTATTCATCATGTTCCGTTCTCTCTTGTAACATTCTCTTTTGTTCCTTTCTGCTCCTCCTTTCCTCCAAGCCTCTGGATCATCCTTCATTGCAGATGTGTCTCCTTTGATTTTCTTCCATCATTTTTTAAGCTGTTTTTCAATAGGAAAGCAAATGTATTCCTACCCACATAGCCAACCAAAACACCAATGAGCATCTTTTGAAGACAGGCATGTTTACATGTGTAACTTCTTCCCGTTATGCTAAGCAGATTGAAAAACGGTGACCTTGCCTAGCTTCACTGACAAAATCAAGTGTGCTCCTGGAAAGATGGCTGCCTGCTTTGCTTAAACCCAAAGGTGCAACCCTCAACTCAGCATTTGCTAAATGAAGGGAAAATGAGCCTCCTAAGTTCTTGTGGACAAGACTAGATGAAGCACAAAACAATCTTGCAGCAATATTAGGAAATTGGAGGTTTCACCATGCTCCAAAGTCCTAACTTTGCAATGATAAAGTGTCTCCTATCATCTCTGCAAGCCAATATTGTAGGGTTTCCTTAAAACTCAATCTGTGTGTATTGTTTAAATGCATGATGCCTGAATTGCCTCAAGGTAATAAAATTTTGAAAAAATTATACAGGGAGAACTATTGATCTTGAAAGAAATTTAATATCCGATGGCTGCTCTCTCTAAACTCATTTTCCAGTCAACACGTTTAGACTTAGATTCACTATTGATACATGTGAGAAAGCAATTTCCAATGCTCCTTAATTAAAATATTCTATCAGCAGTATTGTTTATCATATGAAATTTGTATTCTATTTCAACATAATATTTTTTTCTATGTTAGGAAAGAAAGCAGAAAGTTCACTCCAAACATTTTGCTGAAGTTTAACGTCTTTCTTTCATTCTGAAATCTGTCTCTTTACAAGGCAGGGGGGACCCCAGACTCACGGGGGCAGCTCTCTCCTGAGACCACAGCACAACACGGGTCTCCAAGCACAGAAAGGTGAGCCGGGGAGGCCCCCACTGAGCCCCCCACTTCTGCTGCAGGCAGAGCATCACACTCACCCTTTCTCCCCAGCTGGCTCTCGGCCGCCTTCCCTCTCGTTCCTTTCACCTTTCCTGCTTTCCAGGGGAAGTCCGATGTGCCTTTTGGCTGCATTTTTGATCCACATTTCCTTCCGTCCTGTCCTCAGCCCCTTTTCGTGGCTTTTTCAGAGGCTTTACATTTTTTTATGGTTGCACTTCGGGGTCTGGCCTGCCGACGCTGGTGCTTGCTGGGTTTCGGGGACACGGCGGGGACCCCGACTAGTCAGAATGGACTCCTGCCAACAGGCTCCGCCAGGGCACAGCAGGTCTGGCCGCGGTGGGACAGGAATTCCCGGCCGGGCGGGACGAGCCCATGGGTGTCATTTTTAGGCTTCCATTTACGGGCAGGTCGACTGTCGAGTCCCTTCTCCTCTCTGGAATAGTTCCCACGTCCGTGTAAGCCTTCAGATGAAAATAATTGTATACCACAAACATGACCGGACGCTGTCATATTGCTTTGAGAAGAGCAATCAGTGAAACGTGGATAATTTTAGGTAGAGAGAAAAAAGAGAGGTTGATCCATAGGAAATCTTCACCAGTCGGAGGCATTTGAACTCTTCCTCCTTCTCTGCAATCAAAGAAATAACAACTCAATATCACTACTTACAAAGAGCCTGAGGATTAAATCTTTAATAATAAAAGTATCATAGCATATTTGTGGGTGGAGGCCTCTCTAAGGCCTCTAAGATTTTACCCAACCCCACTTTTGCAGCATTAAAAAAAAAAGGACAGTATATTTTACGACACTGGAATGACTTTTTGAATAACAAAACACAATATTGTGTCAACACAACATCTACTATACTGAGACCCAAGAACAAAGACTTCTCCCTCCAAAGTCACCTGGGAATGTATCAGAGCCAACCATTTGGGGCCTTCACCTGTGAGAGTCATCACTCTCAGCACTGCACTTCCATTAACTTGAACCCCTGCAACCCATCCATGAGGTCAGCATGGTCATGCCCACTTCACAGATGAGGAAACTGAGGCAGAGTTAAGCACCCAGTAAGTGCCAGACCCAGGATGCGAGCTTGGTATTGTGTCTCTAAGCCTGTGCTTTTAAATAGAAGTTTCAAGATTTACCCCAGACACAAATGCATGCACAAACACACACACACATACAAGGGAAAGGAATTGTGAAGCATGGAAAGTTTGACCAGCATTTTAAGCTTAAAACAGACATAATTTTGAGCTTTCAAAAGCAGTGATTATTCAAAGACCATGGCTACGAAATGCTGTAGGATATGGTTATCATCAATATAACAAAAGAAATGTGCATTTAAGCAGTGAGATTCTATTTTTTTTATTATTAGGTCAGCAATAAAGTGAAATGTTGGGGAGAAAACATTTCATCCCTGCCTGAGGACACACACACTCATCATTGTTGGAAATGTGTATAGAGAAGGCTGATTGATAATACATAGCAAAAGAACTTTAAAAATGTTAATTCCCTTTTATCCAGTTACAAAAATGTTCCCAAGTAGATTATGATGCAAGAAGAAAAAGACGAATGTGCCAGCACATCTGTCCCCGGGTTCTTAGATGTTATGAAACATCTGACGCAATCTAAATATCCGCCGCTGTGGTACTGGTTGAATGAGTTTGCACAAAAGAATTGTGCAACTGGTGTAAATCACGAGAGGAACCCGGGCTTACACTGAGGAAGCATCCGTGGCACGCAGACACAGAGACAAGCCAAGTTGTGTAGCTTCCGACATACAATCTGTACAGTTGTCTTTGTGGGGGGCCTTTTCCCAGAGAGAGGAGGAGAAACATTCCTGGGAGGTGGGCGTTCAGGTAACTTAGCTCCCTTTTCATTTTACTGCATTGTTTGAATGTTTTAAAAATGAGTATATTGTTTTTATAGCAAAAGTAAATCATGTTGCTACAAAGAAAGAGAGAGAGAAATAAAGAAAGAAATAAAGAGGGAAAGAGAAAGAAAGAGAGGAGAAAAAAAGAAAAAAGGAAGGAAGGAAAGAAGGAGGGAAGGAAGGAAGGAAGGAAGGAAGGAGGGAGGGAGGGAGGGAGGGAAGGA
>PVIY010036807.1:0-25213 GCA_004026745.1 Myrmecophaga tridactyla
TGGCTGTGTGATTTCAGATAGGTTGCTTAACTTCTCTGAACCCGATTTTCTTCAGCTGTAAAATAGGAATTTTAATAGTACATACATCAAAGTCTTGTTGTGAGGATTAAATGAGATAATGAATGTAAAAAAGTGTTTGGCGCATAAGTTCTCATTCAATGTTAACTCTCTTTATTGTGTTTAGAGGGAAGAGATGTTGCAGAACCATAAAGGCCCAGTCTTGACCTTGGCTAAAGATTCAATTCCAAAGGTCAGATAATGTACAGACCTGGTGATGGAGAGTGACCTTGTGGATGTGGTCATGACCCTCTTGGGTCAGGTCATCCCCACACCCGGTCTCTGTGCGCCTGTCCCTCCTGAGGTGCCAGCACAGGGTTCAGAGCATGAGCCAGAGGCCCGGGAGCGGGAGGAAGGGGTGGGAGAACACTGTATTCAGACCAGAGCCTCTAAGAGACCCACTGTCAGTCAGAGTGGGCACGAGGATTGGTTTAGGCTATAAATTGTGCTAAAGCATTTAAAAGTTAGCCTAAAAACATCAACACAGGGCGGCCACAGGGGCTCCGTGGCAGAATTCTTGCCTGCCATGCTGGAGACCCAGGTTCGATTCCTGGTGCCTGCCCACGTAATAAACAACAGCAACAACAACAAATCAACAAAGATAGGAACACATATGCGTATAAGAGTAACTGTCTGGATTTAAATGCACAACTATAGTATCATGATGTGCAGCAACTGTGACAACAGAGGAGGTAAGATGTAAATATATTAAAGTGCATCTTTACACTATTTGCAGTGGTTTGAAACTGTATGTCCCCCAGAAAAATGTGGTACATGCAGCTTATCCATTCCTGTGGGTGTAAACCTATTGTAAGTAGTACTTTATTTTATTAGGTTCTGTTTGGATTTGCTAAATGCAATATACCAGAAATGGAATGGCTTTTAAAAAGGGAATTGACCAAGTTACAACTTCACAGTTCTAAGGCCATAAAAAATATCCAAACTCGGCATCCAGAGATGATACCTTGACTCAAGACTCATGAATGTCACATAAGAAGGCACGTGGCTGGCATCTACTGGTCCTTTTTTTGTTTTCATTGCTTCCAGCTTCTGACGCCAGTGGTTTCCTCTCTAAGCATCCTTCACTTAGCTCCTCCAGGACACAATTGTGGGTTCTGGCTTGCTCACCATCTCATGGAAAGGCACATTGTGGCATCTGCTGGGCTCTGCATTTCCAAATGTCTGTGTCTAGTGTCTGGTCTCTCTGTCGGCACTCTAGCATCTTCCAATGTCTGCATCTCGGTCGGCTCTGAAGCGACTGTGTCTCCTGGGCTTCTGCATTTCCAAACGTGTGTGCCTGCATCTGTATCTGAGGTTCCCCAAAGTGTTTTCCCTTTTAAAGGACTCCAGTAAACTAATAAAGACCTACAAATCAAACGGCCACACTCACAATCAAATATATCACATCTCCGTGGAACAATCCAATCAAAGTTTCCACCCCACAACACTGAATCAGGATTAGTAGAAACATAGCTGCCCCCACAAGATTGGATCAAGAAAAGGAACATGGCTTTTCTGCCGTACATAACAGCCTCAAACCAGCACAGGTTCCTTCAATTAAGACCCAGGGTAGGTCTTAATCTTATTGGAATCTTTATAAATGAGATAAATGCAGAGAAAGAGAGAGAGAGAAAATCATGGAAGCAAGAAGTTGAAAGCAATGAAACCCGGAAGAGAAGGGAGAGACCAACAAATTCAACGATGTGTGTTGCCATGTGATGGAGGAGTCCAGGGTCTCCAGCAGCCAGTTTTCAGGAAGAAAGCATTGCCTTGATGATGCCCAGATTTGGACTTTTTCACAGCTTCAAAACTGCAAGCTTATAAGTAAAAAATTCCCGTAGTTAAAGCCAACACATTTCATGGCATCTGCTTTGAGCAGCTTAGCAAGCAAAAGCACTATTCCATTGACACAATTTTCTGCCATTGTCCAGTAACACTTAATTACCATCATCCTAGTCCCTAATTGGTTATGCAATTATAGGACCCAAAATACATTGTATTGATAAAAATTAAAATATTAGGGCATGAGAAATTGCTGTATTAGTCAAATTTAACATCCAAAATTCAGACTTCATTTTGCCAAAGAATTTTCTCTCGCATTTATGACTCTAAAATCCTTAGATTATACTATACTCTACCAGGACTATTTTTATATGCAAAATAATACACATAATGGTCATTGCCTGACCTTTGCAACTTTATGGCTTTTTATCTGAAGGTATATAAAATAAGTCATATGGCATGGCTCATCAATATTTTTAAAACACCTCCTGATGTATTTTCTATTCTGAGTTGTTTGGGTGTATCTCCTGCAGCATTCCTGCCATCAACTTTCCAGCTGTGAAGATGGAGTAAATGTAAGAGCGGTCCTTATCCAACAGGAAGAGGGAGCAGAGCTCTTCAGTTGCTTGGAAAGAATTAAGATTAAGCTCAGAATACTGCCTTAGCCTAGAATGTAGAGGAGCGAGAAGATGATAAATTCCCAAATAGAACAACTCGCCACAATTCCCGCCCCCTCCCGCCCCTCCCCCTGCCAATGCTGTTGCATTTTCTCCCTGCCCCACCCACACGCTATGAGATGCATCCAGACTGATAGCATGAAGCACCGACCATGTGCCATAGAAGAGATCCAGAAGGATCTGCATAACTGTGGCAAGTAGAGAAGGTGGCCGGGCATTATGAATCAGCGTGTCTGCCCAAAGGTTGCCATAGTGGGGAGGTATGAGGACCCTCATAAAAAGGGGTTTTAGATAGACAGTCCAAAGTTGGGGGTGCAGGTGGAGTCTCAGAGTGTCAGCATTTCCAGCAGAAGCCCAGTAGAAGGAGGAGGGAGCCAAGCTTCCAGGGATAAACACCAAGTGACCTGCCAGTGTGGAGAGCGCAGACTGTGAGATATCCAACATTAGATTCATCAACATCAGGTGAGGGAGTGTGGAGTCTCATGCCCAGCAAACAGGTGGATTGAACACCTTTCTCCCCAAGGTAAGCATGAGCCGTGTCACTCAGACCAGAGGTCCTTCTCCATGTTATCAGTTCACAAATTATCCTTATCCTTTCTGATGCCCCTGTACCGTTCAGGGAGACGAGAAGGAGGAATACATGGGGAGTGCCTTGAAAGAGCAAGCGGTGTCCTAAGACAGTACAAATTACTCAGAGGCTGTTTTAACAGAAAGAGTTGGAATAAAAGGTTTCCCCACACCCACCTGCCCTTGGCCTGGAGATTTAAAAACAAGATGAAAAAGTATATAAAATAATAAAGAAAATTATATTGTCTCGCGTATTTTAATTGCAATGGGTAAATGATAATCTGGTAACAAAATACACAATGGAAAGTGCCATTATTCTAAAGGCTATGTAAAAACCAACTGTTTTAAATCACATTTCCCACATCATAAAACTCTCTTGGTTGAAAAGGTAATACTTAAAAGATTTTTGTGTCATCTGCTCCAGAGTGTATGATGGTTCTCTCATCTGCAGGTTCTTTAGGGAAAAGGATTATAGTTCATCATTTTTCACCCTGTAACTGATACAGTAACTGCTCATCTAGACACAAGTTTCAGAGGCTAAGTACAGCTACTGGCTTTGTTTGTATTTCTTACTCCAATCCCGTTAAAAACGGGTGGAAAAATCCAGTGTGACAGACATACCAAAGGCATAAAAGAAATTCTCAAGTTAACCCTTTAGAGATAGTATCAATGCAATTACTGCATTGTATAAAATCATTAAAATGTCAAATGGCAAAAATTAAAGCTGAATTTTCTAGATGAAATTGCTGAATTCCTAGAAAGACTTAAAGGACATAAACTGACTCAAGAAGAAACATAAAATCTCAACACACCAATAGAAAATAAAGAGATCAAATTAGAAATAAAAAACCTCCCTATAGAGAAATGCCTAGGATTAGATGGTTTCACAGGTAAATTTAACCAAATATTCAAAGGAGAATGAACACAAATGCTTCTCAAACTATTCCAAAAAATTCAAGAGGAGGGAAAACTTCCTGATTCATTTTATAATGTCAGCATCATCCTAATATAAAAGCCAGGGAGAGATATCACAAGAAAAGAAGATCACAGACCAATATCCCTTATGAATATAGATGCAAAATCCTCAACAAAAATACTAGCAAACTGAACCCATCATGATGGGTAATACATGATGGATAATCCATGATGGCTAATCCATGGACCAAGTGGGATTTATCCCAGGAATGCAAGGTAGTTCAAGATAAGAGAATCAATGTAATACACTACATTAATAAAATGAAAAAAAAGACAAATACAGATGATAATTTCAATTGATGTGGAAAGGGCACTTGACAAAACCCAGCACACTTTCTTGATAAGAACACTAAAAAAAAAAAAAATAGGAATAGAAAGAAACTTCCTCAACATGATAAAGGGCATATGTGAAAACCTATTTATATCATATTCAACAGAGAAAAACAAAGCTTTCTCCCTAAGATCAGTACAAGATAAGGATGCCTGCTGTCAACGTTGCTATTCAACATTGAACTGGAAGTGCTAGCTAGAGAAATTAGGTAAGAAAAAGAAATAAAAGACGTCCAAAATAGAAAGTAGAAAGTAAAGCTATCCTTATTTGCAGATGACACGATCCTATATATAGAAAATCCAGAAGACTCTAAAAGAAAGCTATAAAAGCTAATAAGTCATAAAAGTGGTAGGGTATAAAATTGATACCTAAAAATCAGTGTTGTTTCCGTACATTACTAGTGAACAATCTGAAAAGGAAACCAAGAAAACAAGTCCATGTATTATAGTCACTAAAAGAATCAAGTATCTAGGAATAAATTTAACCAAGGCTATAAAGGACTTGTATGCCCAAAAACTACAAATCATTTCTGAAAGAAATTAGAGAAGATATAAATAAATAGTTGTTCTGTGCTTATTGGTTAGAATACTTAATATCATTAAGATGACAATATTATCCAGAGTGATTTACAGATGTAACAAAATCCCATTGAAAATGTCAATGGCCTTCTTCACAGAAAGGTAAAAGCTATTCATTAAATTCATAAGGAAGGGCACAGGACCCTGAAAGCCAAAAGCATCTTGAAAAAAGAACAGAGTTGGAGGACTCACATTTCTCAATTTCAAAACTTATTACAAAGCTGCAGTAATCAAAACAGTATGGTACTGGCACAAGGATAGACAAATAGACTAATGGAATAGAACTGAGAGCACAGACACAAACCCCACATATCTATGGTCAATTTATTTTTGACAAAGGAGCCAAGTCCACTCAGTGGGGAAGGAGCAGTCTCTTCAAGAAATGGTGCTGGGGAAACTGGATGTCCACATGTAAAATAATGAGTGGACATCTACTACTTTACATCACATTAATAATTAACTCAAAATGGATCACCAACCTAAAAATAAGAGCTAAAACTCTAAAACTCAGAAGAGTATAAGGAAATATTTTCAGAAACTTGTATTAGGCAATGGTTTCTTAGACTTTATACTGAAAGCAAGAGCAACAAAAATAGATCAACTGGATTTCATCAAAATTAAAGAAACAGAGGACATCAAAGGACAATACCAAGAAAGTAAAAAGACAACCAACAGAATGGGAGAAAATATTTGGAAACCATATATCGGATAAGGATTTAATATCCAGAGTATATAAATTACTCCTACAGCTTGACCACAAAAAGACAAACAACCCAATTAAAAAATGAGCAAAAGACTTGAGTAGACATTTCTCCAAAGAAGATACACAAATAGTAACAAGCACATGAAAAGATGCTCAACATTATTAGCCATTAGGGAAATGAAAATTAAAAACACAGTGAGATGCTACCTCATACCCACTAGAATGACTTAAGAAAAAAAGAACAGAAAGTAACAAGTGCTACTGAGGATGAGGAGGAATAGGAACCTTGGTACACTGTTGATGGGAATGTAAAATGGGTCAGCTTATGTGGAAAACAGTTTGGTGGTTCCTCAGAAAGCTATATGTAGAATTACCATACGACATGGCAATCTCGTTTCAAGGTACACACCCCAAAGAATTGAAAGCAGGGACACAGATCTCTCTTTACCAATGTTCATAGCAGCATTAGTCACAGCAGCCAAAAGGTGGAAGCAACCCGAGGGTCCATCAGCAGATGAATGGATAAATAAAATGTGGTATAACTATACAATGGAATGTTATTCAGCCTTTGAAAGGAGCGAAAGTCTGATCAATGTGACCACATGGATGAACCCTGAAGACATGTTGAGCGAAATAAGACATGAAAGGACAGATAATGCGTGATACCACATATAAAATAGCTAGAATATGCAAATTCATAGAGACAGAAAGTAGAATGCAGGTTACTAGGGATGGGGAGGATGGGGAATGGGGAGTCAATATATAATGGGTGTAGGGATTTTGTTTGGATGATGGGAAAGTTCCAGCAATGGCTGTAAGTGAGAGGAGCACAACGTTGTGGGTGTGATTAATCCCATTGAATAGTATGCTTGGAAGTGGCTGAGGTGGGAAAGTTTATGTTGTATCTGTGTTTCCACAATTTAAAAAAAGAAAAAGAGTGACTAAAGAGACAATGACACACACACACAAAATAAAATAAAATAAAATAAAATAAAATAAAGAGACAATGACAATGAAAGGTGATACTTGATCCTGGGCTGGATCTAATAAAAGAGGGGAACAGATCCAAAGGAATATTACTAGGGCATGTGAAAAAATTGGAATATGAACTGTAAGCTTTATATCAATGTTAAGTTATTTGGACTTTATAACTGCAAAGTGGTTACATAAGTGAATATATTTGCTCTTAGAAAAGGTACACGGAAGTATTATGTGATCAAGGAGTATAATATATACACCTACTCTTAAATATTTAGAAAATAGATAGATGATAGATAGCAAGATAGAGAGATAGGTATGGAATGATACTGCAGATGTGGCAAAATGTTAAAAGTTGGTGGATCTGGGCATCTGGGTGGGGGGGTATGTTTGAGTTCTCTATATGGGTTATGTATTATTTTTGCAGCTTTCCTCTGAGTTTCAAAATAACAATTTAAGGAAAACTGAATTTACTGAGATGGTTACTGTGAAAGATTTCAACCTAAGGGAAGATTTTTCTGTAGTGTAGTCTGTGGTTTCAACAATTCTGTCATTTTTTTATTTTTTGCAATTTTATTGAGATATACTCACATACCATACAATTATCCAAAGTATAAAATCAATGGTTCACAATATCATCATATAACTGTGCATTCACCACCACAATTAATTTTTGGACATTTTCACTATTCCAAGAAAATTAAAATAAGAATACAAATACAAATAAAAAAGAACACCCAAAGTATCCCATGTCCCGCATTCCCCCCCCAATATTTATTTATTTGTCTTTATTTTCTCATTCATCTGTCCATACACTGGAAAAAAGGAGTGTCATCCACAAGGTTTTCACAATCACATGCTCACACACTATAAGCTATATAGTTATACAATCACATGCTCACACACTATAAACTATATAGTTATACAATCATCTTCAAGAATCAAGGCTACTGGTAAGAGTTACTTCTGGAGAACCTCTTTTGTTGCTCAGATGTGACCTCACTCTCTCTAAGCCCGACTCTGCAAGTGGAGCAGCTAGAAAGAGAAATCTGAGATGATGGCATGGTAGCCCATAACAAACTCTGGAATGTGTCCTATAACTAGTTGTTGAAGAGTGCTTTGAAACTATTGCTTTTTTCTTTCTTTACTTTGTATATATGCTATATTATGCAATTAAAAAAACAAACACAAAATCAAACTATATGTGCCTATATAGCTGCAGAAATGTCAAAGGAGAAAGAAGTTTGGAAGATAAGAGAACCAATGTGGATTTTTTTTATTGGCATCTGTTTTGCAATGAGAATATATTCAGGTATTATTTGTATGTTTAAATTTTTCTTAAAGAATGAACAAGAGCTTCTAGATCATGGCTGCATGGACAGAGCCTTCCTCTTCTCTCCTCATTACCATGTAAAATTCTATTTTAAGCAAAAGTAGATCTTACTGTTCTTATCCAAAGTTCAGCACTATTTTGTTTGTTTGTTTGTTTTTAGAGTGCATGAGCCAGGAATTGAACCTGAGACTCTAATATGGCAGGTGAGAAAACTACCTGTGTACCCCTTTGGCAGTTTTTAATTAACAAATTGACTTTCAATTTGTCTTTTTGCCTTTGGTCAATTTCAGAGCCCTGAAATGACTTTTTTTTCATAATTTTGTCCAGTTTTGTAGTTGTTTTTCGGGGGGGAGAATTTTTCTGACTTCTTTTCTCCATTACTGGAATTCAATCATTTAATTTTTACTTGAGTTTATGATTTTTATTTTTATTTTGCTGTACCAAAATTTTCATTTTACAGATTCCTATGAATCTTTTCTCTTGTAGTATCAATATTTTGGGTTCTGCTTAAGAAAGATCTTCCTCACTCTAAAAGTTATGATAAATATTGTTATAATTTCATTTTTACATTTAATAAAAGAATCGAGGCTACTAGATAATACTTCAATAGTTTCAGGTATTTTCTTTCACCTATTTGAATACTCTAAAAACTAAACAGGGATATCTATATAATGCTTTATTTCGTTTCATTTCTCCTCTCCCTTTTGGTCAAGAAGGCTTTCTCAGTCCCATAAGGCCAGGGCCAGGCTCATCCCCAGGAGTTATGTCATAGGTTGCCAGGGAGATTTACACCCTGGGGAGTCATGTCCCACATGGGGGTGGGGGGGGGCGGTAAGTTCACCTGCTGAGTTGGCTTCGAGAAAGAGGCCACATCTGAGCAACAAAAGAGTTTCTTTGGGGGTGACTCAGGCATAATCACAAGTAGGCTTAGCTTCTCCTTTGCAGGAATAAATTTCATAAGGGTGAACCCAGGATCTAGGGCTCGGCCTATTAAATTGGGAGTTCTCAGTGCTTGAAAGAATATCAGGAATTTCCCTGATGTGGAAGTTTAATATTTCCACATTTTTTTCCTGGTCCCTCAAGGGGACTTTGCAAATACTTTTTAATTTTCTGCCGAGATTACTCTGGAATACTGGGGATATCACACTAACCTGTACAAACCAACAAGGTGTCACTTCTTATTCAAGATTCCATGTAATTATGTTGTTTAAATAAACTGACCATACAAATTAAAATAGATAATGTGCTACCCAAAATATAAATTTTGCACTAAATGAACATCTTTCCCTTTGTCTCACACAGAAATTGAAGTTTTAAAACATAGTCACTATCATCCTTTACCCTTTAGTCTGATTTACCTTAGTCCTAATTCCTATCAATTTTGACTTGGCAGAATGTTCTTTCTCCAAGTTAAAAATAATTAAAGACCATTTAGGGAGCTTTAGGAGGCAGCACCATTTGTGAGTGCAGCAAAGCTTATCAAAAAGACTCAAATAGCTGGAGAAAAGAAAAACCCAAGAATTGCAAAATCAAAGCATACTTTTTGATTAAAGTTCCTTATAGCAAAAATATTATTTATTGTTACATTGTCAAGATATGTTTTACATTTCAGCTTTTACATGAAATGTATTTTTGTTTTAAATAATGAACAGTAAAATTATTGGTTTTTTGTCAAGTTGTTGCCTAGTTATTACAGTAAGTTCTTTATGTTGTGCTCAGTGGTGGAAGGGAGCACATTAATCATTAATTGGGGTCCATGTGTCCCTCTAGAAGGCCTTGCTATTCCCAGGTATCTGCCTGGAATGTCCACCCTTGGCCCTTAAGGGTTAAGGAACCACCTTTATGGAATGTGGAGGCAAATTTGATGGGAGAGTGAAGTAGGAGACAGCCATGGACATAGAGAGGATGCATTTTTATTGAGCCCTTACAGCATGCTGGGCACTATGTCAGGCTCTTTGTGAGCACACATATATTTTTTATTGTGGCATAATAAACATACAAAGATGCATATGAATGTACAGCTTGATGATTTCTCACAAAAACAGGGAACAAACCTTAACAGCACCCAGAAGTCTCCTGGTGCCCTTCCAATCACTTCACGCTCTCCCAAAGGTAATTACTATCCTGATTTCTAACATCTTAAATTACTTTTGCTTGTGTTTTTAAAAACTTTCTCTTTTGAGATAATCTTAGATCCTAAGAAATTGAAAAAATAATACAGAGAGTTCTGTGTGTCCTTTACCCAGCTTCCCTCAATATTACATAACCACAGTACATTACCAGAACCAGGAAACTGACATTAGAAAAATAATATTGAGGAAGTTACAGACCATATTCAGATTTCACCAATTCTTACATGCACTCATTCTTTGAAGTGTATGGTTCTGTGCAATTTTATCACATATAAAGATTCATATAATGTCTACCACAATCAGGATACAGAAATGTTCCATCACCACAAAGAGGTTTATCTGGTCTTGAACTTTATGTAAATGGTCTTATACAGTATGTTATGGCTTCTTTCTCTGAATATTATTGTGGCAAGATTGATTCGTGTTCCTGTGTGTAGTTTAATTTGTTTGTTTGTATTGTTGTAGTCCATTGCAACTTATTTAACTGTTCTGTTGTTGGTGGGCATTTTGGTAGTTTCCAGTTTTTGTCTATATGAATAGTGCTACTATGAACACTCTAGCATGTCTCTAGATGAACACGTGCAAGCATTTTGGTTGGGCACACACCTAGCTGTGGGAGAGCTGCATCTTAAGATATGCAGATATTAAATTCATCTTTGTTAAATACTGCAAATCAGTTTTCCAAATTAGTTGTACCGATTTACATTCCCTTCAGCAGTGTACCAGAGTCCTGGTTTCCATGTCTTTACTAAATCTGGATATTTTCTTTTTCCTTTTAGTCATCCAAAGTTATTGCATGTGGCGTTGTATGGTGGATTTCCCCTATAACCACTGAAGGAGTTATGAATACCATGTCATACATTTTTGACCCCTGGGATATTATTACTTTTTGAGAAGTGCCTGCATGTTCAAGTTTTCTGCCACCTTTTTAAAATTGTGTTGACTGTTTTTTTCTTGTTGATTTGTAGGAGTTTGGCTATGAGTGCGTTGTTGGATATAAGTGTTCCAATACCTTCTCCCGCTCTGTGTGCTGCTTCTTCACTCACTTAATGTCATCTTTTGATGAACAGACATTCTTCATCTTAATATGGTCGAATTAATCAAAAACTCCCTTTTTAAGTACCCTTTACACTCTATTTAAGAATATTTCATCCACCCCAAAGTCATGAAAATGTTTTATATTTTACCTAAAAACTTTATTGTTTTACTTTTCATGTTTAGATTTGTTATCCAACTGGAAATGATTTTTGCGTATGGTGTGGAGGGGTTACATTTTATTGTTCTTCTATGGATATTCATTGACCCAGCACCACTTATTTAGAACATCATTTCCCTTTTTCACTGGAGAGATATCTTTGTCATAAATCAGGATTCCATATACTTGTGGTGGATCTGTTCAAACATCTCGATCTTATTCTTTACACGAACTCTTTTCAAGAGGTGGGAGCTCTGGACACAGGACCAGGCTGGACGTTGGGCAGCTTCTGTCATAGTAGTGAATGCTGTGGGTTTTGTAGTCTGCCAGATCTGCATTTAAGGCTTTATTGTATGGCTTTGAATGAGCAGGTTAACCTCTCTGAGCCTCAGTTTCCATGTGTGTAAAATGAGGATAAGAATACCATCGTGATATAAGTACTCAATAGGCTTAGACAATTAGATGTTTGTTATTATTTCTATTATTATAATCACTATTTTAAGAATAATGATGAGAAGAGGATGGGGTGATTTTAAATGCATTAATTTCTTTTAAGTTGCCTTAGTTTCTCCCTCTGCCCTTCTCTCCCTGAGGATCACCTAAATCCCCTAAAGTGATACTCTCGAGAGGGCAGGAGAATGAAGATTCAAAGGGTGTTTCCTGGGATGAATCTGTTGCTTTCCTTCCTCAAGTTTTCTGCTTTCCCCAGGACCTTTCCTGCTCCTTCCTGAGACCATCTCCAACTTCCCCCTTTGGGGATTTGTTATGTGCAGGCAGGTCTGAGGCAGGCATCGGATGCAGGGACAAGAGCAAGGCTGAGCCGTTGAAAAACCAACTGGTTCTTAGACCTGGCTCAGCAGTTAATGAGCTGTGCAAACTTAGACAAGCTGCCCCGCTTCTGGACCTTAGACCCCAGGGTCTAAAAGTGGAATCATTCCATCCTGTCCCCATATTTTGTTACTTCTTAATGAGATGTGACATCAGAGGCTCCTGTTTTGTGGTAAGTTCCAGGGGAGACCCAGAGGTGAGATTACCCTACTCAAGGGAACCCATCACTTCCTGGGAAGAGCCAGGTAGTCTGGTTATTGTTCTTATTTATCCCAAGGAAATAATTCAAAATGCAGAAATAGCTTTATGCAAAAAGTTGTTCACTACTTGATAAAAAAAAATATTTAAGCCTCTAGCCTCCTATATTCTGGAGCATGTAGAAGGAAAAATCTGAGAGAATCGTATGGTAGCCCATGACAAACTCTGGGATCTGTCTTATAACTACTTGTTGAAGAGTGCTTTGAAAACTATTGCCTTTTTCTTTCTTTGCTTTGTATATATGTTATACTATACAATAAAAAAGTTAAAAAAAAACTGAAAAAAAATTTGTTCACCACAGAATTGTTTATAGCATTGAAAACACCGAATTTGGAAATAATTGCTTGGCCATACATTCCAGTGGGGGGCAGCCAAACCTGTCCTAGGGTTCCTAGACTTAGCACAGAGAAATCTCATGTTAACTTGGTTTCAAGAAGGCAACCACAGTACTAGATGTATAAGTATTTAACTATTCATCAAATACTTACTGATCACCCATTATTCTCTGTGCTCTGGGACAAGGAGTGGCTATATGGAGATGACTCAGACATTGTTAATGTCCTTAAGGAGTTCACAGTCTAGCCAAGGAAGCAGAAATATAAGGGATGAAGTAAAAGACAATGTAAGTGCTATGCTAACGGCATATGAAAGGTGCCGGGAGGGCCAAAGAAGAGAGTAATTTTTCTTGGAGGAATAAGGGAAGTCTTCCTGGAGGAGGTAATATCTGTATTTGTTAAATGGAGAAGCTGGAAAGTAATTTCAGGTAGAGAGGGCAAATGCCTGATAAGGGCAGTACATCGGTGGCTGAATTGATGAGTAGATGAGGTGGCATTAGGGGCAAAGTGCAGGAGAGGCAGGGCAGCACTCAGATAGGTGACAGGCCAAATTTTAAGGCTCTTAAATGCCAGACTAAATAGTATGGGATTACATCCCATGGGCAGGGTGGGCAATTAGTTAGCAATGGAGTGATATCAGATGACATTTTTGAAACATGGATTGGAGAAGGGTGAGAGTGGAGGCATCAGGAGTTCAGGTGGGAGGCTGCTTACAATTGTCCAGGAAAGAGGAGAAGAAGCATGGGAACCTGAGGTCATTGAGGATGGAGAGAATCAGAGTCCAAGTGTTCGTTAAGAGATAGACTCAAAAGCTCTTGTGGACTGAAAGGATATGCGTGTGTGAGTCTCACATTTGTCACTCTGGCAACTGTGTGGGTGGTGACATCCTTTACTGTGGTGGGGAACCCAGGAGGAGAAGTTGGAGGGAAGATAAGGACTTTGCTCTGGGTTGCAGTGATTTTTAGGTGTCTAAGAGGAGATGTCTGGGAGGTGGATGGCAAATAAGTGAGGAGGAAGAGAAGGAGGAAGAGGAAGAGGAGAAGGAGAGAGAGAGAGAGAGAAAGACAGAGAGAGAGAGACTGTTACTTTGGGTCTCATCAACCTATAGTTGGAGTTAAAGCTTTTGGAATAGAAGAAATGTGTCAGGCAGGGTGTATTGAGAAAAGATGACTCCTGGTAGAGCTGAGAGGAACACTTACCTTTAAATGCTGAGCAAAGGGAGAAAAGCCAGTGAAGGAGGCTGAGACTGAACAGTCAAAGAAGAGAAAGCATGTTCTCGAGGCAATGAAAAGGAAGGAACAACAGATGCAATAAGTAGGAAACTGTCTTACAATGCCAAGAGGTCTAGGACTGAGAAGTTTACATTAAATTTAACAATGAGGAGTTAAGAACAGATAGTTCCCATGAGGTGATGAGGGTGGAATTCAGACGACAGGTAGCTGAGAAATAAGGGAGAAGTGAGGAAATAGAGGACAGTGAGTAGAGACAACTCATTCGAAGAACTTAACTAGAAAGGGAAGGAAAGCGATGGGGCAGTAATTGGGCATGGTGGAAGGTTGAAGGGAGGCTAAAGCTGTGAAGGAGAGTCTTCCTGCCAACTACTAGCTGGTGAACAGAGTCACAGTCTGCTCTGGGACCTTTCTCCTCTGGGACAAGCTTCCCATGGAAGAAAGTGCCTGGGACAAATGTCTGTCCCCTTCCACTGTCTGCATGTATGCATTTGTGGCATGTGCCCAGGTACCACCTGTAACTGGAGGAAGCTCCAACCACTAGGTTAGAGCTCTGGCTCCCCACCTGGTCTGGAGACTTCCCTGGGGCAGTCCCAAGTTTCCTGAGGGGGTGGGCCTGCAGCTTTTTTTTTCCAAATTGAGGACAAGAAGTTGGGGGCAGGCTTGGACCATCAAGATCTGTCAGTAGCCTCTGCAAGTCTGCCTTCCACCTGGGCTCTATCAAACAAGTGGGGCTTTTCCCACATTGAACTCTGATGCACTTGACTCAGATTCCATTTCAAAAGACTCTACTTCTTTTCTCTCTTCCACCTGACCCCTTTTTTTTATACCCCTTCCTTAAAACAGGACAGAAAAGAATGCTTTCACCCATTCCTTGGTTTCCCAATATGGCTAGAGCTGGAAAAATCTTTGAAATTGGACCAAGCCTGAGGATGGGTAAGGAGGGGATGCTGACATACTTATTGGGGGGTAGCTGGAGGGGAAAGGACCAAGAAAACTTCCAAGGGAAGAAGAGAGAATAGAAATCTCTTGGTAACCAGCTCTGGCCCTTCAGAATCTCCAATCCTTTCTTTTCCTTTTCCCACCAAATATCCATCTATCAGCTCAGTCCTTCTTCTCTCACATCCCAGAAGCCATTTCTTAGCACTTTGACAACTCTTCTGAGTGTCCCTGTGGACCAAGGCCAACTCCCTTGGCCTGTCAGAGAATGAGTCTAGGCAAAGGCTTCCCCATTGTGCCTGAAATCAGGAGAAATTCAGGACCATAAACCAAGCATGTTGGGAACATGATCATCTTCTCTCTTCCTCCCTCATCACTCATCATTCTGTGCAGGAGACCAGTGGTGAATGAAAATGTGCCAGATGCAAAATGGGGCATTGGGGTAACCAGAACTGGCAGAGTTTGATATATCTCAGAATCTAGGAATCATGGAATTTCAGAGGTAGGAGAGACTTTGAGTCACCTAGTCCAGCCCCATTGTTGCATGTAGAGGAATGCTAGGGCCCTGTGGGAGAGAATGATCATACAGGGAGATGGTGTCAAGGCCAGGGTAAGATCCTGGCAATAAGTCTGCCATTTATGATTCTTTCTATCGTAGTCTCCTGTAAAAGGCAGAAAATATGCTTAGCCACTCATAATTCAAGGGATGAGTTGGATTCATAGTCAGAAGGGAGATTGGGTTGTCCTGAAGTCGTCTCATGGTAGATTTGAGGGCCACAGATTGAAGATGAGGGGTGGGCTAGAGCCAAAGTCAAAGATGAGTTGTAAGAGGGTTGGGGAAGGGAGGAAAAGTGACTCAGGATAAAAGGAAAGGCCAATAGGAGCCCATCCTTATTGTTTTCCTGACTGTGTGAGTGTTTTTCTTTCTGTTTGCATGAAGTAGAGAGTCATTTAGTGTGGAAGACTGATAATAGGG
Source organism: Myrmecophaga tridactyla (assembly GCA_004026745.1). Taxonomy (NCBI): domain Eukaryota; kingdom Metazoa; phylum Chordata; class Mammalia; order Pilosa; family Myrmecophagidae; genus Myrmecophaga; species Myrmecophaga tridactyla. The sequence goes on from PVIY010036807.1 coordinate 15,874, forward strand.
GTACAGAGGGGATTTGTCTACGAGTAACAGAAAACCCAACTCAGATTGGATCAAACAATAAGAGCATTTGTTAACTCATATAACAAGAAGTCCAGAGATGAAGTGGGCTTTAGGGCTGGTTGATTCAGCAACTCAACCATGTCATCAAAGATTCAGATTCTTACTTTCCCTCAGCTTTGTCTTATTCCATGTACAAGATGGTTGTTTCTTAGTTGTAACATAGCTGCCAGCAGCAAATAGGATTTTTTTTTTCCTTTTGGTGGGAAAGGGAACAGTCTTTCCCAACCATGGAATGAATTTTTTCTCTTGAATCTAATTGGGCAACTTTAGGTCACATGCCCATCCCTGGACCAACAGCAATCCATGGAAGCCCTGTGCTGATTGACTTAGAACAGGAGTTTGCAAACCACAGCCAGTGGGCCAAATCTAGCAAGCTACTTTCTTATTTATAGGCGAGATACATTTTTAAATGGTTACCGTTTAATGGTTATGTAAGTATCCTGTAATAGCTTCTGTGTTGCCTCTTAGCCATCAAAGCCTAAAATATTTCCTAAATGATCCTTTAAGAAAATGTTTGCTTACCCTTAGCTTAGAAAAATTAGGATCTTCCCCTAAAGTTGGACATGAGTTCAACTTTCCCTGAAACCCATGACTCTCTGGGGGACAGGTTGATACTTGCAAAAAACTGGAAGTCTGTTCGTGAAGGGGAATGTTGAAGACCTGGGTAAAAATCATCAGTATACATTGCATTTTTAATTTTTTTTTTTTTTTTTGGCATGGGCAGGCTCTGGGAATCGAACCCAGGTCTCCAGCACAGCAGGAGAGGATTCTGCCACTGAGCCACCATTGCACTGCCCAGGAGTGACCTTTTAAACAGATCTCACCAAGCCTTGAAAGCAGTTTAGGAACTGGGAAGTCATTCGGAATTTGGTGCAATCTAGTAATCTCTTTTTTAGCATCAACAATTGTTGTCAGCCATCACCGACTGTATTTTCTAGCCTGTATGTCTTTCCACATATGATTACTTACCTCTTCTGTTTATTAGGGCTCCTGCTGGTGTCTGCGGACTCATGGTTCTCCTCACTCTTGGCTTCTACTACCTACCAGACTGCTTTTACTGAGTCTTTCATTTTCTTCTCCTGCCATCGAACTAACAGATTCCCTTTTTTTCCCCTCTCTCTATTTTGTATTCCAATTCTAAGAGAGAGACTGATTTGTTTGGTTATTCACTCAAGTTCTTATTGGGCAAGCCCTCTTGCTGGACCCCTCTATAAACTGCTGTTCAGGGTATCGGTTGGCAGCTCTTGAATTAGGCAACCAATAAAGCTGTTGCGGCCAGGTGGGCAGGGTCTCAGGGCCCAGCCTGGCGACTAATACAGGATGAGCCTCTTAGGAAAGGGCTGTGGATGTAGTGCTAAGCAGTCAGCATAAAGGTATAGGACCAGAGTGCAGGGCTTTTGACCACCTGTTCAGGACTCTTCATCATACTGTGTTCTCTTTATGTAACGAAGATATGAAGAAGAAATAAAGATAGTGAGAAGAAATGAAGAACTCTGGAAATGGTTAAGATTAAGGTAAATATGAAATACTTTTAAATTATTTTTGATTTTTCTAAACATAATTGACTCTCTAAAGCAAAAAACCCCAGAAGAAATGCCACGGTAGATTAATAGCATATGTAAAAGTAAAATTATCACAATAATAACACAAACAATGGGAGGCAACAATTCAAAGTATATTGCTGCAAGGTTCCTAAGTTCTATGAAAAGTGGTAAAGTGTTATTTGAAAGTAGACTGAATAAAATATGATGTGTGCTTTAAACTGAATGAAGATCATGACAAAATTTATGAAAGAGATATACATAAGAAATCAATGGTGGCACTACAATTGAATCATAAAAATATTCAATAAATCTAAAAACAGGCAGAAAAAGAAGGGAAAAGGAAAAAGGGTCAGATGGAACAAATAGGAAACAATTAGCACAATGGTATATTTAAATCTGACCATATTAGTAATTATATTACATGTAAACGGTCCAAACATGCAAATTAAGATGGGATGAAAGAATAGAATACAATTATATGCTATCCATAATAAATATATTTTAACTATAAAAACACAGGAAGTATAAAAGTAAACAAATGGCAAACCACATACCATGCAAATATTAATAAAAAACTATCATTGCTAAATTAATATTAGACAAAATAGACTTTAGATTAAATACCAGGGCTAAAGAGGTGTATTGCATCATGATAAAAGAATCATAGCGATACTACACGTGTATGCATCTAACAAATGAGCTTCAAAATACATGATGCAAAAGTTGATAGAGGGTGGTGCAACAAGTGGCTCAGTGGCAGAATTCTCACCTGCCATGCTGGAGACCTGGGTTTGATTCCCAGTGCCTGCACAGGCAAAAACAAAAACAAACAGAAAAAAGCTGATAGAACTAAAAAGGGAAATAGACAAATCCACAGTTATAGTTAGAGACATCAGAACTCCTTTCTCAGTAACCAATAAAATAAGAAGACAGAAGAAAAAGGTAAGTATACAGAAGATCTAAACAACACTACCAATCAAATGGACCTAATTGACATTTGATGAAAACTCCATCCAACAACAGCAGAAAGCTCATTCTTCTCAAGTGCAAAGGGAACATTTACCAATAGAAAAAATATTCTGGGCCATTAAACACACCTCAACAAATTGTTTTAAAAATTGGAATTATATAAAGTATATTCTCTTCCTGAACAGAATGAAACTGGAAATCAATGCAAACATATCTGGGAAATCCACAAATATTTGTAAATTAAAAAATACATTTAATAACCTATGTGTCAAAGAGGAAGTCAGAGAAGAAATCAGAAAATATTTTGAACTTCTTGTTTGCCACACCTATTGGTGTTGCCTCAGACAGCTGTGTATTAAATAATTGTCTCTACTTGTTTTAGACATTTGTGCTGGTTTGAAAGTATTATGTACCCCAGAAAAGCCATGTTTTAATCCTAACTCAATCTTGTGGAGGCGGCTGTTTTTTTTAATCCTAATCCAATACGGTAGGGCAGTAAGGTTTGATTAGGTTATCTCCAAGGAGCTGTGACACATCAAATTGTGGGTGTGATCTTTTCATTAGATGGAGATGTGACTCCACCCATTCCAGGTGGGTATTGATTAGTTTACTGGAGTCTTTTAAAAAAGGAAACATTTTGGAGAGAGTCAGAAACGACATAAATGACAGAGCAGACAGAAACTTCAGAGCAGAGCCGACAGGCAGAGAGCAGAGTCACGGATGTTTGGAGATGCTTGGAGCTCAGCGGACATCACCATGAGATGTTAAGCAAGCCAGAACTTGGAGACAGCCAAGGCAAACCAAGGGACAAAAGCCAGCCCTAGAGAAGCAAAGTGAAGAACCCCTACAAGAACAGAGGCTGAAAACAATGGAGTCCAGGAGCAAGGGATTAACAGATGCCAGCCATGTGACTCCCCAGCTGACAGAGGTGTTCCTGACCCATGAGCCTTCCTTGAATTAAGGGGTCTTTCCTTGGATGCCTTAGTTTGGACATGCTGATAGGCTTAGAAGTATAAAGTTGTAACTTATTAAATCCCCCTTATTAAAAGCTGGTCCAGTTCTGGCCTATCACATTCTGGCAGCTTGAGACTGACACAACAATCACCCCAGGGAAAAGGCTGTTTGCAGTGAGTGGGCTCTGAGCCAGGTTAACCAAAAGCAAGTCCTGCCAGTGGAGGAACTGACAGGTAAAATAATCACAGTTCACTGGGGATGGGGCTTGTGGGGAGCTGTGAACTCATTCTGTCCCCTCCAATGGCTGGGTGGATGTTGGTTCTCATGGCTATCATTATTGTAAGGCTGTTAGTTTTCAAAGCTATGGCAGGGCTGAAAAATGGGGATGGGACTAGGGCAAGTTAAGATGCAAATAATACATTGATTAGAAGGAAATTCATAGCATTAAATGCCTATAATTAAAAAGAAGGAAGCCCTACCTAAATGATCTAAGTTTTCACTTAAAAAAAAAACTGGAAAAAAAAAAGAGTAAATGAAACCCTACACAAGTAGAAGGAGAGGAAATAAGAGAAGAAATCAATGAGATTAAAACAAAAAGATAGGTAAAATAAATAAAATATTAAGCTGGTTCTTTGACAAGATCAATAAAATTTGCAAACACTGTGTAGCAAGATGATCAAGAAAAATGACAGAGACAACACAAATAATATCAGAACTGAATGAGGACATAGCACTACAGATCCTATAGACACTAAAGGAGAATAAGCTATTATGGCAAAGAACATAATGCCCATAAGTCGAAATAGGAGAATTCCTTGACATACGAAACTGCTAAATGCCAGTCAAGAAGAAATTGATAAACTGAATAACACAATATCTAACAAAGAAATTAAATTTGTGATTCAAAGCTTTCCAAAAAGGAAAAACCTGTACCAGAGAGTTGCAATGGAAAAGTCTACCAAATGTTTTAAGGGAGAAATACCACCAATCCCATACAAACTCTTTCAGACACAAGAAAAGGAATAATATTCCTGGTGCTTGCTCATACAAAAAATAAAAATAAAAAAAGGAAGTAATACTTCGCAACTCATTTTATGAGGTCAGCATTATCCTGACACCAAAATAACAATAAAAAACATTGATAAAATTTCAGATCAATTTTCAGACCAATATCATAAACATTCCCAACAAAATATTAGAAAATAAAATCAAGCAATATATTAAAAAGGATCATATATTATGACCTAGAGAGGTTTATCCCAGGTATGCAAGGTTGGGTCAACATTTGAAAATCAATAATTCACTATATTAACATCTTTAAAAAAAACCATGAGATCATCTTACTAAAGGCAGAAAAAGCATGAGACAAAATCCAATACTCATTCATAATACAAACTCTCAGCAAACTAAAAACAAAAGGAAACTTCCTCAGTCTAATATGGGTGTGTGACAAAACTGTAAAGGTGACGTTGCATTTGAAGAAAGACTGGATGCTTTCTCCCAACCTTGAGAACAAGCTTAGGGTATATGCTCTAATACTCCTATTCAACATTTTATTGGAGGCTCTAGCTAGCTAAATAAGGCAAGAAAAAAAGGATTTTATTTTATTGGAAAGGGAAAAAAACTAAAAACTATATCATTTTGCAGATAACATGATCTTTACATGGTAAATCCCCCAAAAAATCACAAAAAAGGCTGCTAGAATAAGTGAGCTTAGTAAGGTCATAGGATTCAAGGTCATTATATCATCAATGAAGAATTTGCAACTAAAATTTAAAAGACCATTTTAAAATTGTGCCGTTTACAGTAGCACCACAAACATGAAATATTTTTTATGGACTTTATATAATATGTGCAGTGGATGTTATTTATAAGGACCCAAATAAATGTGTTCTTAATGGGAGCACTCAACATTGCTAAGATGCCAATTTTCCTTAAAATGATCTATATATTTAATGCAATTCCAATAAAAATCCAAACAATTTTTTTATGTATACTTACGAGCTGACTCTAAAATTGACATGGAAAAAAGAAAGAAACAGTGGCTCAGTGGCAGAGTTGTCGCCTGCCATGCTGGAGACCTGGGTTTGATTCCTGGAGCCTGCCCATGCCAAGAAAAAAAGAAAGAAAGAAACAAGCACAGCCAAAATGATTTTGAAAAACATCAAGGTTAGAAGACTTATACAACTACAGTAAACAAGAGAGTGTGGAATTGGTAGAAAATAAGCACATAGGTCCATGAAAAAATAGAGTTCGAAATAGCACCAAACAACAGCAATCAAAACATTTTGATATTGGCATAAAGATAGACAAACAGGCCAATGGAACAGAATAGAGTACAGAAATAGACCCATATATAAATGGACAGCAGATTTTCAACAACGGTCCAAAGGCACCTGAGTGAAAAAAGAATAGTCTTTTCTGTGGTGCAAAAACAATTATATATCCATATGCTAAAAATGAACTTAAATCCATGTCTCCTATGATATACCAAAATAAACTTAAAATAGATCATAAATTAACTTCATACTCTTGAAATCAGGTAGTGTGGGTTATCCAAGTTATGATTCTTTTTCAAAGTTATTTCGCTTCGATAGTTTCTCCATGTTTCCATATGAACTTTAGAATTAGCTTGCCAATTTGTACTGAATTTGTGAATCATTTTGAGAATTAACATTTCAACAATATTGTGTCTTCTGATCCATGAACACAGGATATTTCTTGATTTATTTAGGTCACATAAAATTTTCTCAGAAGTGTTTTAGAGTTTCAGTGTACATGTCTTGTACATCTTTTGTCACATTTGTATCTTAGGTATTTTATATTTTTGATGCTATTTTAAATGGTATTGATTTTTGATGCACAAAAGTGTTTAATTTGGAGGAGTTCCCATTTACCTATTTCTTTTTTCAATGCTTGTGCTTTGGGTGTGAGGTCTAGGAATCTGCCTCCTATTACAAGATTTATAAGATATTTCTCACATTTTCTTCTAAAACTTTTATGGTCTTGGCTCTAATGTTTAGGTCTTTGGGACATTTTAAGTTAATTTTTGTATATGGTGTGAGAGATGGGTCTTTTCTCATTCTTCTGCATATGGATATCCAGTTCTCCAAGCACCATTTATTGAAGAGGCTGTTCTGTCCCAGCTGGGTTGGCTTGACCCTCTCATCAAAGATCAATTGTCCATACATGAGAGGGTCTATTTCTGAATACTCTATTCAATTCCATTGGTCAGTATATCTGTCTTTATGCCAGCACCATACTGTTTTGACCACTGTAACTTCATAATATGCTCTAAAGTCAGGTAGTGTGAGACCTCCCACTTCATTGCTCTTTCTCAAGATATTTTTAGCTATTTGGGGCAAACTTCCCTTCCAAATAAATTTCGTTATTGTTTTTTCTATTTCTGCAAAGTAAGTTATTGGGATTTTTATTAATATTGTATTGAATCTACAAATCAGTTTGGGTAGAATTGACATCTTAAATTTATTTTGTCTTCCCAGTCCACGAACAAGATATGCCTTTCCATTTATTTAGGTCTTCCATGAGTTCTTTCAGCAATTTCTTGTAGTTTTCTGTGTATAGGTCTTTTGTATCCATAATTAAATTTATTCCTAAATATTTGAATATCTTGGTTGCAATTATAAGTGGAATTTTTTTTCTTGATTTCCCCCTCAGATGGCTCATTAAGAGTGTATAGAAACACTACTGATTCCTGGAAGTTGATCTTGTACGCTGCCAGTTTACTGTACTCATTTATTAGCTCTAGTAGCTTTGCTAAAGATTTTTCTTGAGATTTTTGACATATAGTATCATATCACCTGTAAACAGTGAGAGTTTTACTTCTTCCTTTCCAATCTGGATGCCTTTTATTTCTTTTTCTTGTCTAATTGCTCTAGCTAGAATATCCAGCACATGTTGAATAACAAAATGGGCATAGAAGGAACGTCTTCAGTCTTTTCCCATTGAGGATAATGTCAGCTCTGGATTTTTCATATATTCCCTTTGTCATGTTGAGGAAGTTCCCTTCTATTCCTATCCTTTGAAATGTTTCATCAAGAAAGGATGTTGAATTTTGTCAAATGCCTTTTCGGCATCAATTGAGATGATCATGTGGTTTTTCTCCTTTGATTTGTTGATATGATGTGTTACATTAATTGATTTTCTTATGTTGAACCATCCTTGCATATCTGGAATAAATCCCACTTGATCATGGTGTATAATTCTTTAAATGTGCTGCTGGATTTGATTTGCAAGTATTTTGTTGAGGATTTTTGCATCTATATTCATTAGAGAGATTGGTCTGTAATTTTCTTTTCTTGTTGTATTTTTGTCTGGCTTTTGTATGAGGGTGATGTTGGCTTCATATAACAAGTTAGGTAGCTTTCCCTCCTCTTAAATTTTTTTGAAGCGTTTTAGCAGGATTCTTTCTTGCCTGCTTGGTAGAATTCACATGTGAAGACTTCTGGTGTTGGACTTTTTCTTTTGGGAGCTTCTTGATGACTAATTCAATTTCTTTACTTGTGATTGATTTGTTGAGGTTGTCTATATTCTCTCAAGTCAGTGTTGGCTGTTCATGTCTTTCTAAGAAGTTGTCCATTTCATCTATATTGTCTAATTTATTAGCATATAGTTGTTCATAGTATCCTCACATTACCTCTTTTATTTCTGCAGGTTCAGTGGTGATGTACTGATTTTATTTATTTGCATCATCTCTCTTTTTCTTTTTCTCAACCTAGCTAAGAGTCCATCAATTTTATTGATTTTCTCAAAGAACCAACTTCTGGCTTTATTGATTTTCTCAATTGTTTTTATGTTTTCAATTTAATTTATTTCTGCTATAATCTTCATTATTTCTTTCTTTTTGTTCGCTTTGGGGTTAGTTTGTGTTCTTTCTCTAGTTCTTCCAAGCGAACAGTAATTCCTCGATTTTTGCTCTCTTTTTCTTTAATATAGGCATTTAAGGCAATAAGTTTCCCTCTTAGCACTGCTTTTGCTGCATCCATAAATTTTAATATGTTGTGTTTTCATTTTCACTTGCCTCAAGATATTTACTGATTTATCTTGTAATTTCTTCCTTGACCTACTGGTTGTTTAAGAGTTGTTGTTTAGCTTCCATATATTTGTGAATTTACTGGCCCTCTGCCTGTTATTGAATTCCAACTTTCTTGCATTGCGATCCGAGAAAGTGTTTTGTATAATTTCAATCTTTTAAAATTTATTGAAACCTGCCTTGGGACCCAGCATATGGTCTAACCTTGAGAATGATCTGTGAGCAGTTGAGAAAAATGTGTTTCCTGATGTTGTGGAGTGTAAGGTTCTGTAGATGTCTGTTAAGTCTAGTTCATTTATCATATTATTCAAATTCTTTGTTTCTTTATTGATCCTCTATCTAGCTGTTTTATCCATTGATGAGAGTGAGGAATTGAAGTCTCCAACTATTAAGGTAGAGGTGTCTATTTCTCCCTTCAGTGTTTGCCTCATGTACTTTGGAGCACTCCGTCTTGGTGCATCAATATTTATATTGGTTATATCTCCTTGTTGAATTGTTATTTTTAATTAATACATAGTGTTCTTCTTTCTCTCTTTTAATTGCTTTGCATTTGAAGTCTAATTTGTTGGATATTAATTCTTATAACTACTCTTGTACTTTTTTTGATTGTTGTTTGCATGAAATATCTTTTCCCAACCTTTCACTTTCAACCAATTCTTGTCCTTGGATCTAAAATGAGTCTCTTGTAGGCAGCATATACATGGATCCTGTTTTTTAAATCATGCTGCCAGTCTATGTCTTTTGATTGGGGAGTTTAATC
>PVIY010036808.1:0-25159 GCA_004026745.1 Myrmecophaga tridactyla
TAAAAAATAGTTTTAAAAAAACAGGAAGTGAGAAGGAGAGAGCAGAGAAGAGCAAGCCATGGAAGAGGTGGCAGGGGAGAGAAGGGAGGGGGGGCAAAAGCCGGGTCCACAGCCACCCATCTTCATGGCCTTCATCTTTCCCACAAGCGCTGAATCCTTGAATCTGTCCCTGGTTCGTTTTTGACTCCCGACGTGGAAAAGCTGCGCCAGAGGGACAGAGAGCATGAAGGGGGACTGAGGACCACCTGGTGCAGGCCGGGAGGTCTCCACGTCTGGGACGGTGTCCTGGGGTGGGAGGGGCTCGTCTGAAATTCAGCAGAAGTGCTGAGATGCCAGGAGACGAGACGGAGGTGGTGGCTCTGGGGGAGAGTGCCTTCCGTCGCTCAGCACGGGCACCCCCTTCTCACAGGGGGTCGCGGTGGCCATGGAACACAGGCCCCTGGCTCCACGCTGCAAGCTTTGTTCATGGCCCAGCCCTGGAGGGGAGCAGTCGGGAAGCTGAGCAGACCAGCTTCCCCTTGCAGGGTGAGCCCAGTCCACTGGGAAGCAGCACCATTGCCAACGTCGAGAGTCTGGGGCGACCCGGGGGTCTGCAGGGCAATGAGGTCAAGTCCAAGGACACACTTCCAAGGCTCACAGACATGGTCTTGGCAGCTGGAAGCCAGGGCTCCCGAACACTCACGTTTTCTTCCACTTTGAGCTCTGGGCTCAGCCCCAGGTCCTCTGGCCTCCACCACAGCTTATGCTCCCCCAAACCCAGGCCTCTCCAGGTGGGTGGGCACCTGCTGCCAGAGTTTGGGGCCCTGTATCAACCCATAGAAGGCTGAATGGGGACCAGGCCCAACCCACAGTCACCGACACAGCTTCTCAGCCACACCGCGTGCCCCTGCCTTCCTCGGAAGGACGTGGTATGACCGAGTCACCCTGAGCATCGAGGGCTCACAGCACAGGGCTCCTTCATCCTGTCATTTCCTGTGGACTGGTTGAGCACCTCCTGCATGCCAGAAATTGAGTTCTGGGGGCAGCGATGGGCAAAATGGAGCCATGGGGGCTTCCTGGGGCTCATGCACTCAGAGGGGTGGGGTCGGTTAACCAATCAGTAGGTGGCAGCCTGAAAAGGGGGATGCCTTAGTTTGATTCCTCCAAAAGTGGACCCAAGACGAGGCCTTGAGTGCTCAGATTTCATTTGGAAAGTGCTCCCAGGAAGCAGGAGTGAAGGAGAGGGCGGCAGCGGAAGGAAAAGCCACCTGAGGTTGCTGCTGAGGCGCGTCTCTGGAGGGACGGAAAGCCAGAACGGGCGTCTCCCCGGCCCCACCCAGGCCCATGGCTTTGGGGCCATGAGCTCACCTCCCCTTCTGGAGGGTTTGGTTCTCTAGCCTGAGATCCCCCAGGTCCAGAGGAGGCCAGGGCAGAAAGCAGGGAGGCCCCGGGGCAGACTGTTGGTGCCAGGCCAGTCCAAGGACTGTGAAGTGGCCACTGTGACTGCCTGGGGGGAGGGGGCCCAAGGCAGGGGGGTAGGCCCCAGATGTCTCCATGGGCTGGGAGAGGGTGACCTGAAGACCTGATCCAGTCTGAGGCCAAGGGACCCTGCCCGAGGAAGGGGCCTTTGGGAGATCAGCGATGGATCCAGAGGATGGGAGCAGGGAGGGGAAGGAGAAGAGGTGAGAGGGGCAAGGAACAGCCGGGCGTGGGACCCTGGCTGCAGCACCTTGGCAACACCTGGGTCCACGCGTTACCCACTTAGAGCTGCGTCTCCCTGAGTTAGGAGCCAGGCTCTCACCTGCCTCCTCACAGCGGGAAGCAAGTGGGCAACCCAGGCCCCTCCCCCATGCACCAGGGGTGACAGCAACTCCAGGGCAAAGGGCTGGAGGGGGTACCAGAGTCCATCCTGGGAGGGCTCCCCGGCAGCCTCTGGGTGACGAAGGGGTGCTGTGCCAGGCCTGGCCATCATGCCTAACTCTGCCCTCCCGGAGAGGCCGGGAGCCACCTCATCTCCTTAGACAGGTTCCTTCTGTCCTTCCAGTGCACAGAGGCTCTCTGTGGTTTGCAGCTGCGACCTTGACTGGCTGCCCGGGCTTTGCAAACCAGGGCGAGGATTTGGGATTCCGTCCTCAGCTGGCCTGAGGTCTGGGAGGCTTTGTGCATGGGGAGGGACAGGGGCACACGTGTCTTTAGGGAGCTTTGTGATGGGTGCAAGAGGGGGCACACAGGTGGAGATGGGGCCAGGCACGAAGGGGCTGGACAGGGGGCCGTGGCTGAGTCTTGAGCCGAAAGAGAGACAAGGAAAATGAGTGAGCCTGGGGGATGGAGTGGAAATGGAGATGAGCAAGTGACAGTCAAAATGGCGCTTTGGAGTCTGGTCTGCATAGCTGATGGGGGTGGTGCCAGATGGACAGAGAAGTTACATGGGCTGCCTGCACCACGTGGCTGGGGAGAGAGGTGTGGAGAGAGGAGAGAGGGTGAGCAGGGCCGAGGACCTGAGCTTTGCTGAATTTCTCTTCCTCCCTCTCCCTTTCCTTCCCTTCCCTTCTCTAGTTCTCCTTTTATCCTTTCTCCCTCTCTCCCTGCCTGCCTGTCTTTCTTTCCTTCCTCTCTCCCCCAGTAACCCCCTCAGAAAATTTCATTTGTATTTTATAGAACCTGAGTCTGCCACCGTGCTGAGGCACAAGGTTTGCGTCTCAGAAGCCGTGGCTCCACCGGAAGCTGAGTGTGGGAGAAGAGCTCAGAGTTGCCCTCCACAGGGCCAGCACACGTGGGCCTTGGGGGTCAGGAAGCAGAGACAAACGCAGCAGGCTCCCCAGAGGTCCCGGGGGAACTTCTCAGGAGGGGTGAGGGGAGAGTCTGCCCATGGAGGGGAGGCCACCTTTGAAGTCAGAGATGCCACATTCGCCCTGCACCCCCGGCTCGTCCAGCAGGATTCTCGCGGTCTGCGTGTTTCACCATGAATATATGAGTGCTACAGATACAAATGACATTTTGCTGACCCTCAAGTCCAAAGTAAATCATTTTCTTGCTTAACATTGGTCATCAGAGAAGAAAACTATAGAGGGTGAAATATAAAAAAACATTTTTATACCCTACGGGCAGGTTCAAACTGAGGTAGAACAAAGGAGAATGAATCTCCTGTGTATAAAGAGCCAAAAACAAATTAAAGCAATAAATCTGAAACAATGACAGAAAGCAACTTACTAAGACTTTCCAACAGCAGTGTATTTTGAACAAAGAGACACCCGCACGCACACGCCACCACCACCGCTACCAGAGCCACCACTGCCTTAGAGGGGCAGAGCCAGACACGGAGAACCAGCGAAGCGTGGGGAGCCTGGGACGCTTCTGTGACTTTCCTGGTTACCATCCCATCCAAGTCATGGAGTGACCCATGAATCAGTTTTCTGACCTGTGAAAGGAAGAGACTAATGACTGCTTTGTGGTTATAAACCTAAAAGAGAACATGTGCTCTTTTTTCAAATTAAATGATGTGAAATCCAGTAACAAAAACAAGGTAGAAGGAGAGTTTCTCTGTTGAATGGAGGACTGGACCACGCTGCCCAGTGTCTTGGACTTCCCCGTCCCATCCTTTCTTTCCTCCCCACCCCGGTTCCCAGAGTGGGTGAGTCTCTGGAAAGCCCCACCTGAGCCTCTGTGTCCTCACCTGGAAAACAAGAACAAAATGGTAGCTATCCCATTGGGGAGCTGGACTGATGAAATAAGAAAGTGGATTTAAAAATATTAGTGCACTGCCCAGCACACAGTTAGTGCTCGATAAATGCTACTGTCATTGTTTCTCACGGGATATAATGAATTCATCCCACCCTCAAATTATTTCTCCTTTCCTCGCTTGCTTCTTACTGCATTTATTTCTGTTCTTCCAACATTCCCTAAGAACCTATTGTGTACCAGACTCTGAGCTGTGCTGGGGATGGGGAGGGTATGCTCTTTGCCTCCAACATTTCAGGCTTAGGGGGAATCAAACTCCTGGATAGTCAACCATCATCATTTTTTGCTGTCATAACCATAATACAAATGGTAATTCTCTGTCAGCCATTGCCAGACAGTGCTGCGTAACAAGTCAACCCCAAGCCCAGTGGCTTATGACAGTAAGCATTTGTTGTCACACTGGACTCTTCCCTATGTTGACTGTAGCTTAGCCTGTCTAGATGGGCCAGTGTGTGCTCCAGACTGCAGGTTGGGTCCAGGTCGGCTCCCCAGGTCGTTCCTCCTCCTTGGAGCAGCAAAGACTGGGCACATCTCTTGGTTTTGGCAGACCGCCAGAGCTCGAGATGACAAGCCCAAGCACAGAGACACTTTGCAAGGCTCCACTCATGGCTGGTCCGTAACATGCCCTTCTCCAAGGAAAGGCACCAAGTCAAGGTTAGGGTTGCACACTCGTTCCAGGCCAGTGGGGACATGAAGAATGGAGAGGAATCTGGCACAGGAACTTCAGCTTTAATTCTGGTTACAGTGGAGTTTTGGAAGCAGAAACCTTAAAAGCTGGGTTTAAGAAAATTGCACTGGTTATAAGGTGAAGGACGGGCCAAGGCACGGAGGGCCTGGAAGCACCTTAGCACAAACCCTTTGGGGGCTGCGGGGGTAGGGGGGGCGAATTGGAAAGACTGACCACACACCCTAAAAGTGAACTGACCCCACGTGTTTTCCATAAATGAAACTAACTCCACTGGGTCGCTTGATAACTTGAAGAAGGCAGGGAGGGTGAAATGATTTTCCGAAGCCCCTTAGGAAGAATCCCACACCACCAAGGTGGACTTTTCCACTCACGTCCCCCCAACGTGGGCTTCCGGCTCCCGAAGATGGCCGCCCTGCAAATGCAGACTATCCCTTGCCATTTGAGAGGTCTTAATTATCTGGGGCCACCGGAAACCATGCCAGTTATTTAAACCAGGAGGTCAATAGCCCCGATCAATGCCGAGGCCGTTACGGCACAGGACGTGCGATGGAAGCCAGCCCAGCTCCTCGCGCACAGCTCAGGGGGCCCGGGGGCCTTGGCTTTCTGAAAAGAGCAGGAGACTGTCCAGGTTGGACGGTGCCGTCACTGACACGGCTGCCACGTTCAGCCCCGGCTGTCGGGAGGGTAGGAAACTGGACCAGTTTCATTTCAGGTGGTTGGAAAGGTTTTGCCTCTTCTCCCTCGGGATGCTTGTTCTTTTCTTTCTGCTGGATGCGCCCGCCCGCATGGCCTTCTCAGTGCTCCACTGTGGCCCCACAGGTTCCAGGGCAGCGGGAGGAGAAGCACTGCCTTCTCCCCTCTCCCTCAGCGCCCATGGCCCCCCACCCACAGCCATCCTACCGGGGGGGCTGCCTCTGCCTTCTGTCCCCCCACCCCACCCACGGCTCAGGCCGATCCCGAGGAAACAGCCCCCCCCCCATCCCCACCTCTTCACGCGGGACCAGAGGGCCCAGGAGCTGCCGCAGGCAGGAGGAGATCCGAAGCGCGAGGTCCTGCGGGAAACTGGAGACATCAGAGTAAAGGGCAGCTTCCCGAAGTGGGGGAGGGAGGGGGTCTGATGTTACTCTCTCCCTCTTGTAAACGGACCGAGGATGTGCTAGCTGCATAGTAAATAAGGAGCCTCTGGGTGAAGGATGCACAGGCTCTCTCTGTACTGTCTTTGAAACTCTTGTGCAAATCTAAAAATAAATTCCAAATAAAAAATATTTTTAAAAATAAAAAGCTTCCTATCACACTCAGAATAAGCACAAACCCCCAGTCGTGGCCTACAAGCCCGTGGGGTCTGGCCCCGCCCACCCCTACCCCCCCTCGCTCTCCCACTGGACTTCTTTTCTCACCCCACTGCAGGACCTCTGCTCCAGCTGTCCCTGCTGGCACAGTCTGCCCCCTGATTTTTAGATGACTGGTGTCTTTCTGCCATTTCATCTAAACGTCTCCTGCCTTCTTTAAGCACTGAGCAATTCCCCATCCCACCAGCCTATTTTGATTTTCTTGGTAGTGCTCATTTCTGATTTCTCCGTGTTTATTTACTCCTCAGTTGCCCTTCTCCCTTCCCAGGGATGTAAACTGGGAGAGAGCGGGAATGCCGTCTGTCTAACCCACACCTGTCTCCCCAACAACCTCCACAGCGCCTGGCGCCCTGCAGGGGCGAGTGTGTGAATGATGCTGGGAATGACCGTGACCTCTGACCCGGCGTCCTTCACAGAGACGCAGCTGTGCCCTCACCTCGGGGAGGTGGTTCAGGACTGGCACAAGTACGAGAAACTTCCCAGGTCAGCTCGAGGCCGAAGTGTGGGGATGGGGCCGCCCAGGGCAAGGAATGCAGAGCCAAAGGTTCTCCCCAGGTCTGCACCCAGCCAAGGTCCTGCGGCGAGAGAAACGTGGTGCCGTCACTGGGGAAAGCCGCAGGAAGCAGCGAGGGGCAAGGCTGGACGGAGGAGACCAGCGTGGGCAGCAGCAGGAGATGCCAGATGCGAAGGGGAGGGCAGTGAGGCTGGGGCGGGTCAGCATCGTGGACTCGCTGCCCGAGACCCAGATGACGGCGTTCCAGGCTCCACAGGCCCACTGCACGCAGCAGGAGGGAGACTGGGGGGCAGGCAAAGGGACACCCCGGCTGAGCAAGACTGCTTTGAGGGGCGCTTGCAGAAACCCAGCCAGCACCTTTCGCTTATGTCTCGGGCGTGAACTCCGTCACATGGCTGAACCTAACTGCACGTGGGCCGAGAAACGTGACCTCTTCGCGTCGCCCCTCTCACAAGGGGGTTCTCTTGCTCTGTTTGTAGGGAAGGTGGGGAGACGAGATGTGCATAGGCGGGCTGTAGCTCCTCCCACAGGGTGCTTCGGCCAGGGACTGGGCCTGGCCAGAGTGGGGGGTCTTGGCGTGAGGGTCGGCCAGGAGCTGCGAGCTGATGTCGCACAGGACCAGTGCCTCTGCGCTAGCATGGGCGGGGCAGGAGGCCAGCAGGTCCAAGCCGCTGGCGGAGGGGACGGGGGCACAGGGTGGCACTGCACGAGCGGCCGGGCTAAGCCGGTGGCAGGGGTAGAGCTGGTGCCGGCCTCCGGACAGGAGTCGAGAGACAGCGTGGCTTCCACTCAACTGCGCATTGTCAGCAAGACTTTCCATCTTAACTGACTCACTGTAAGCACTGACAGGTAGAGAAGCTTCCCTTATGCAGTAAGGGATTTTTTGTGTTTCTATTATTTTGTAGCCCCAGTTCCAGAAACCTGGACCTGAATAAGATGCTTCTCTTGTCCCCCAGGGGGTCACCGTGCCCAGCAGGCTGGCCCTCCCCAGGTCAGAGGCTCAGCCCCGGCCCCACCACGACCCTCAGGCGGGTCCCTGAGCCCCCGCCGGCAGCGATGCTCCTGAAACGGGCGGGGTCCGGCAGCGGCAGCCTCACCTGGCTGAGCGCCCCCCGCCTTGGGAGTCCCCACCTGGAGCTCCCCAACTTCCAGATGAGTCCCGGGCTTCCAGGTGAGGCCCGAGGAGCAGAGCCCAGACCAAAGCCCAGCCTCTCCCCAGCATCAGAGGGAAGGCTCAGCCCCCTCGCCTGACCCTGGAGGAGAAGCCCCCTCCCTGGGCCCACCCACCCCCCTCTCCAAACACATCTCCCCCAGCTGCTGCGGGTCCCCGCATCTGGTCCTTTCCTTCACTCCGCCATCATTAGTTCATTCCTTCCATGAAGACATGCTGATGTCAGGGGCTGCGCTGGGTGCCGGACTCACAATTCTAGGCCTCATGGGGCTCAGAGGGGCCCCAGGGAGTCCCTGAGGCGGGAAGGCAGTATTCCCTGTCAGTGAATTGATCAGTTCACAGGTGGTTAATTGCAGCTGGGTAAGTGTCTCAGAGGAGCATTTTGGGGCGCAGAGGGCGCAGAGCAGGGCCCCCCAGGGGACACGTCCACCAAGGGGCCTCAGAACGGGAAGGGCAGCCACGCGGGGCAGAGGGCGGGGGAAGCCGTGGACACACATCCAGAGCTGCGGGCGGTGGGAGGCAGAGGACGGGCCCCTGCAGCTCAGAAGGGGTCCCAACTTCGGAGGGCCCAGGCTGAGCCGTCTCAGCCGCCTCTCCCAGGAGACTCCAGGTTCTGCCTGATTCACGGAAGAGGCCTGGAGTGGCCCACGGGTCACCCGGGTTTTCCCACCGCGAGGACAAGCCAGCGGCCACTGCGACCTGTCACCTGGGCAGAAATATAGCCGTGTGTATGAAAGTGATTTACGCCCTGAGAAAGGGGCGCTAATCCAGCTGCAAGTTCTCTCTGCGGGGACACGAAGCGATAAATTTCAGCCGGCCAGCAGAGCTCAGATTCAGCGTGAAATATGATGCTTATTTTACGTGCATGTGTGTGTGTTTTAATAAAGGGACTCTTTTTCAGGTTCTTAATTGACAATCACATTTCCCATCTAAAAGTCATAGCAGATGATGAGATCATAAAAACATGAAGCCCAGGCCTGCCTTTGCTCAGCCTTTATTGATACTTCCAAACACAGAGCTAATTGAGCGAGACTTTTTGTCTGTGGTCAGGAAATTCCTGTGTTTTGAGTATCAAAAGGAAACTAGCTCAACCAGAATAATTTATTGCCACCTATTAAATGGAGGCTGGCTTTTGAAGGACAATGAATAATAATAGCGACTATTATTATTATCACCACCACCGCCATCATCACGCTCGCTGTTCACCGAGTGCTGCTGCGTCCCAGGCACTGCACCTAGTATGTCCTCTGACAGTTGAGACCACCCTGACAGGCAGCACAGATGGTCAGCGATAACACAGAGAGGGGAAGTGGCTTGTCCATGGTTGCACAGCTAGAGAGCGAGCCAAATTTGAACCTCCTCTGTGTGTGCTCCCCTACTGGACACACACTGGACAAGCTCTCAGGGAGTGGAGCTCCGGCCAGGCACTGGCACAGGGCCCTGCAGCTGCACTCGGTGGTAGCAGGGCTCGGCGCGGCCGGAGCGTCCCTGGGTGGGAGGCCCTCTGCGTCCTCAGTGACACCTGTCCCCACCAGTCCCCTCTGCATGAGCCCTGGGGGCATCACCCTGAGCCTCCCATCCCACAGTTGCCAACACCCCTCCCACACCCATTCCCTTCACCTGTTACCTGGGCTGGACCTCATGGCAAGTTTTGCCCCAAAGCAAAGCTCATTTCAAAGGACCTCTTCCTGGCTCTGTGTGGCCGTCAAAGGACTTCTTCCAGTGGGGGTCACCTCCACTCGGCTTCCAGTCACCTGATAAATACCTTTTGAGTACCTGCCCTGTGCAATGAGGGCAGCAGTGAGGCCCCCACTCTCAGGAGAGGAAAGAGGGGAGCTGCGGCCCCGTGGGGTGCTGTGCTCCTCTTCCTGCACCTCCCTGCGTCCTCGTGGAGCATTGTGTTCCTCATCCTGCACCCCCTGTACTCCCTCGTGGGGCACTATCACCTGTACTCCCTTGTGGGGTGCTGTGCTCCTCTTCCTGCACCTCCATGCTCCCTCGTGGGGCACTGTGCCCCTCATCCTGCATCACTCATACTCCCTCATGGGGTGCTGTGCTCCCCTTCCTGCACCTCCATGCTCCCTCATGGGGCACTGTGCCCCTCGTCCTGCACCCCACGTGCTCCCTCATGGGGCACTGTGCTCCTCTTCCTGCACCCCCTGTGCTCCCTCGTGGGGTGCTGTGCTCCTTGTCCTGCAACTTCCATGTTCCCTTGTGGGGCTTTGTGCTCCTCCTCCTGCACTCCCGTACTGCCTTGCAGGGTGTTGTACTCCCTCATGGGGCGTTCTGCTCTCTGGTGGGGCGCTGTGCTCCTTCTCTTCCAACCCCGTGCTCCCTCGTGGGAGCATCCTGCAGTGTGTCCCTGAGGTGGGGGGAGGAGGGTTGGCCAGCAGTGCCAGGGCCCATGATGATCCCTGCGCCCGGGAACCATCCTCCTCCTCCTTCCCCCTCCACGAAGGAGGCCGGAGAGGCCCGGCCCGTGCGTTCCCGGACACCCTGCCCGCAGTGATTCCACCCTGAGGGCTCCTCCCGCCAAGAGGCCTGCGGAGACAGCCCCACCCACCCCCGCCGCCCGCTGACCCTGGTTTTCCTCTGCCATGTGAGGGGGATGCCTTCCAATGATCACGAGGAGGATGGCAGGGCCCACAGAGGGCAGAGGAGACAGAAGGGAGGTCCCTGCATCCGCAAGGGCATCGTTACGCTGCTGAATCCACCCTCGAGCCCCCGCCCTGGACCCTGTGCTCCGTGACAATTGCTGGTGAGCTCCCGTGTGTAATGGTCTCGGGCTGGGATGGAGGCACACTCAGAAACCCCCTCAACGAGTTGTGTCAGGTGTGCTCCCCTCCCTTCTGGGGACAGAGCCTGGACTTGCTTCCATCCAAAAGAACTTGGCAAAGGCCGTGTGATGCCACAACCTTGCCCAGTCAATGTGTCAGGCCCTAGCTCAGCAGATGGGACAGAAGCTACCCTGCCAGCCCTGAAAAAGCAAGCAGCCATGGTGTAGGGTGCCTCCAGATGGGTGCCCAGCCCTGGCCAGCACGGGTGCAGGCCATGCGACCTGAGCAGGATGGCTGAGCCCGGACTCCCGGCCCAGGCACAACAGGGGACAAGGAACAGGTGCTATTTTCATCTACTAGTAATGAAATCTAGCAAATGGGCGCTGTTTTCATCTACTAGTAATGGACTCATCTAGCAAATGGGTGCTGTTTTCATCTACTAGTATTGGACTCATCTAGCATGCACCAGTAGAGAGCCAATGCACAGGACTTCTGCTACCTCAAACAAAACACGTTAAATTGGTGCATCACAGAAGTTCAGATAAAATACTCTTGGACGTTAAAATAGGGAGAGAGTAATTACTTCCAGCTGGGGAAATAAGGGAAGGCCTCATGCAGGTTGTTTCCATGGAGAGGTCACCCCACACATTCAAGGCGGGTCTTAACACACTTGCCTGAGTCCTTTAAGGAAGAGGCATTTTGGAGAGCGTTCAGAGCTGAGAGAAGCTAAGAGAGAAAGAAAGCACCCACAGAGACATTTTGGAGAGAAGGTCCAGCAGACATCTCCACCTGCCTTCCCATGGGACAGAGGAACCCCGGATGCCAGCGGCCTTTCCTCTGAGAAGGTATCCTCTTGTTGGTGTCTTAATTCGGACATTTTCACAGCCTTAGAATTGTAACTTGCAACTGTACGAATCCCCTTTGTAAAAGCCAGTCCATTTCTGGTGTGTTGCATTCTGGCAGCTTTGGCGAACTGAAACCAGCCCCTAAATCCTGACACCACGAGGCCAGTTCTGCTGTGATGGGGCTGAAGTCCAGTCATTCATTCCCCAAGTGCTTGGTGGACATCTGCTGGCGCCATGCCTCCTTCTGTGGATTCTGCAGCTGGCAGAGCAGACATCAGCCTACCGCGGGGAGACAGAAAGGAGAAAGGAGGGAGGGAGGGGGCGACGGGAAGGAGACAGGCAGAAACGGAAGATGGGGTGATGACGGCGCTTTAGGAGGGACTGTCCGTTCTTAGTCTGCCAGGGCTACTGTGACAAAGCCCGAGAGTGGACTGGTTTAAACAACAGGAACTTCTTGTCTTACAGCTGGGAGTCGGAATCAAGGCGCTGTGGGCGCATGCTTCTCCCGAGTCTGCAGCGACCCCTGGCAGGCCTGGGCTGCTCGGCTCTGCCCCCATCAAGTGGCAGTCCCTGCCCCTCCCTGCTCGCGCCCCCAATTCTTTCTCCGTGCAGCGTTCCCTTCGCTCACGAAGATTCCTTTGCGGGGTCAGGCCCACGCGGACTCAGTTTGGCCCCCTCTTAACGAGTAACATCTTCAATGGTGCCATTTACAAATGGGCTGGTGCCCGCAGGACAAGGGGCTGGGGACTTGCACGTGCTTTGTGGGGGCCCTGAGTCAACCCCCAACAGTCCAGGAGACCCCTTGGAAGGGTAGCATCGGAATAAGGAGAGGGTGCGGCTTTGCTCACATCACGGAAGAACCCTGGCCTCAGCTGGCCTCGCTCTCCTGGAGGACAGAGCAGGGCCGCGGGCGAGGCTTGGTGGGATCTCAGAAGCGGATGGAGCGGCCACGTGGTAGCCGCCCAGCCCTGGGTGCATTCCCCTGCTCCCGCTTTAGTGGCCTCATATGAAATGGAGCGACTTGACCACTTCCCAGCTCGTGGAGAGAACCCCCGAGTTCTCCTTGTTTAGAGATGTTGGTGTGAAGGCGTGTGACTTCCCGGGGATGACCAAGAACCACTCGGCTCTTCCCCGTCCTCCCTGCTGCTGAACTGCAGCCCAGGCAGAAATGCTTGTTTTGGAAGTGGTGTGCTTTGTGGTTGTTTCTTCGTTTTTTGGTTTTGGCATGGACAGGCTCTGGGAATTGAACCTGGGTCTCTGGCAGGGCAGGCAATAATTCTGCCTCTGTACCACCGTCGTACCACCCAGAAGTGGTATGCTTTGCCCTTCCGAAAACACTGCATCAAACCCTGGGATGTCCAAATTGTTCTTCTAATTCTGAAGTCTGAGCTCCACTGCTCGACAGCATGAGGCCGCGGCAGGAGAAGATTCCTGGGACTCGCTCGCTGCCTGGCGGGAGGATCCCCTAACGTCTCTCCGCCCTGTCCTCCTCTGTAAGGGGGAGAGCAGGGTCTAGAAAGGAATGGCACGTTTAGCCCCAAACAGGCTCGACGGCAAGGGGGGAAAACGAAAGGAAAGGAGCAAAGGAAAGAAAGACTATTTTTCCAAAGACTAAAGCACATCACTGTGAGAGGTGTGAAGTGCTTCTTAGCACATAGTTTTATTTGGGTCTTAGCATAGTCCCTGGAACTCTTGGTTCCCTTTCCTGAGTTTTCTTCTTAAGTCTCGACAGCCAGCCCCTCCCAGACCACTGCAGCTCCTGGCTCTGAATCCTGAGTTCAGTGCAAATGATCACATCCCCCAGCTGCCTCCAGGAGTGAAAAAAAAGACAAAAAGGAAGCCCAACCCCAAAATGATTTCCCTCAGCACCGAGCCGACCAGGATGGAATCAAGCAATCCATCAAGGAGGAAATTAGGACGCTCAAGTAGGGAATTGGAAACGAAGCTGAGACTGACAAGAAAGCAGATGAAGTATGAAAAGAATCTCTCTTTTTTATGCATTTATACATGAGAACATCAAAAACACCACAGCTGAGAGCGGCCGCATTTCCACTCGCGGAAGGAGCAGCCGGACTAGACATCAGGGATGCACCACGGCGCCGCACGAGCTGGGACCTCGAGGGGACCCTGAGCCCCCCAGACAGCCTCCACAACGTGCCTGGGGCCCTCGCTGTCCATCTAGTGCCCGCTGTGCCCAGGCCCGGTCCTGGCCCCAGCACGCAGGCTGGGTGGGTCCCTAACGCCGCCGCCCGCCAGGCCCCTGCACAGAGCTGCCCTTCGCCTCCTCTCCAGCTCCAGCTCCGCCCATGGCATGCCCCGTGCCCTCCCCACGGGTCCCCCTTGGTCAACAACAGGCATTTATCCAGTGCCTTCTGCATCCGGCACTGGAGCAGGTGATAGGTTAGAGTAAGGAGTCAGCACGGTGTCTGCTCCAAAAAGGAGCTGGGCGTCCAGGGGCATGAACTCATGAAGCGAGGATTAAAAAGCAGCGTGCTCAGCAGGGGCTAATGCTGGGGAGGGGAGCCCAAGAAGGGTGAGGAGGACCCCCACCCTGCAAGGGGGTGGCTGGCACGGGCACGAGCCCCCCCAACCCGCCAGGAGCCAGAGCAGGGATTGGGGCATTTACATGGTGGTGGGGGGCAGCGGGCCTAGAGACGTCACCGACAGGGGGGATCAAATAAGCGGCAGTGTTTAGGATGGCAGAGGTCAGCTTTCTCACAGCTGGAGAAGGACCTAGAAAGACCAAAAGGAAGAAAGCTAGAAGGAAACCTTGGATTTCTTGAGAAAGCTAGATTTGATTTATCAGTATGAACTCCTGATTTCCAACATGCCTAGACAGAGATGGAGATGAAGGCAGATGTACTGTCCACTGACAGGGGCCTGGTGACTCCAGCCTAATAAACTCCTCTGGAAAAGCTGGGCTCACAGGTTCAGCTTGAAAACTGGAGGACCTATGCAGAATGAAAATGTGGGACATTTGTTAACAAATCATTAAGGATTTCAGCATTGAAATTCAACATTAAATTGCATGCATGGGGCTCCGCTAAGGGCAGGGCCCTGTGTGGCTGCACAGGTCATGCGCTCTCGGGGCAAACCCCACGTTTGGAAGTTGAGGATCAGATTGGGCCACAGCCTGGGTTGCCCAGAGACCAGGGCCAACGCCACCCTCAATTTCAGGAATGGGGGTGCCCCCCTGCCCCAGAGCTGCTGCCATTTCACCTGTGGTTACTGGTAAGCTGCTGTTTGTAGAAAGGCTGAGGAAACCGCTGACCTCGTGCAACCAGGAGGGAAGGAGTCGCTTTCCTGGCCGGAGGGAGCATCTCAGCACGTGCTGCTGGGGCAGCTGACATAAACCCCATCTCGGCTCCATCCAGGGGCAGAGCCAGTTAGGAACTCGGAGGTCATTGGGCGGACATCAAAATAGCACCGTCTATTACTAGTAGCAGTGGCTGCTGATGGTCATGCAATAGCATTCTCCCCTTCTTCCTCTGAATCATTACCTCACCATGGCTGTGTCCTCCCTTAAAAGGCCACATTGCCCCACCATCCTTGCCACCAGAAGGGCCCAAATTGCCAAGTCCTGACCACAAAGATATGCACAAATTTGTCAGATTTCCAAGAAAGGCCAAGAGGAGCTGATGTAACCGTGACCAGTACCACATTTATCCTTCCTGCCGCTTCCCGCTGTCAGCATGGACTGTGGAGGCAATGGCTGGAACTCCAACAGCCATCTCAACCTGTGAGGTGAGCTTCAGATGAAGGGCCTGTGTTGAGGGGTGCTGTTCTAGTTTGCTAGCTGCCAGAATGCAACACACCAGAGATGGACTGGCTTTTAATAAAAGGGGATTTATTTTGTTAGTTCTTCAGAGCAAAGGCAGCTAACTTTCCACTGAGGTTCTTTCTTATGTGAGAAGGCCCAGGATGGTCTCTGCTGGCCTTCTCTCCAGGCCTCTGGGTTCCAACAACTTTCCCTGGGGTGATTCCTTTCTGCATTTCCAAAGGCCTGGGCTGAGCTGCACGTGCTGAGATGAGGTATGCTGAGCTGCTTGGGCTGTGCTACGTTGGGCTCTCTCATTTAAGCACCAGCCAATTAAATTAAACATCCTTCATTGCAGCAGGCATGCCTTCTAGCCAACTGCAGATGTAATCAGCAACAGATGAGGTTCACGTACCATTGGCTCATGTCCACAGCAACAGAACTAGGTGCCTTCACCTGGCCAAGCTGACAAGGGACTCTAACTACCACAGGTGCCCAGGACAGCTGGGAGCCTGATGGCCCTGAGGGGTCTCCTACCAGCCCTAGACTTTCTGATTTATTTGTGGACATCTTTTGTGTGAGTGAGAAACAAACTTCTTTTTCTAAAACATGGTTATTTGGAGTCTTCAGTCACGTGCAGATGAATCTGTTCCTCAATGGACAAGCCTGGTTGAAGGAGCATGGGGCTTAGGCACATGGCTCAGAGGACTAGTCAGACCGTTTGCACACCCCACCCCGTGACCCAAATCTAATGAGCTCCACCCTACTGAGGAGAGCCCCTTCCTGGGGGGAATCTAAGGGAGTCTCCCTCCCATGGCTGGATGCGCTGTTAGGAGGTTCCTTAAATTGAGCTGGAAAATCCCAGCCGTGGCAGGGGGGTTGACATCACCCAGTGCATCCCGCTGCAATCCACTTAGACTGAGTCCAGCGTCTCTGGGAAGGGTTCGAGGACCTTCCAAACAAATGGGGAGTTTACACTGTAGGGGAGCCAGGTGAAATGTAGGACATCCAGTTAAATTCAAGTTTCAGATAAACGAGTATCTTTTTAGTAATAGGGTGCCCTAAGTATCGCATAGGACAAGTAATACTAAATACTTATTTGTTGTTTATCTGAAATTCAAATCGAACTGGACATCCTGTATTTTTATCTGTAAATCTAGTCACCCTACCCTAGAGGCACCACATTTCCAGGCACTCAGACCGGGGGAGCTCTAGGTTTTGAGGAAGAGTGCAACGTGAAGTTAAATGCAGAAGCTGCTTACCTGCACCCTCCCCTCCCTTCCTCAGCCCACTCAGCCAAGCCAAGCCCCACCTGTTCAGGGACCCAGGGCCTTCCCTGAGCCTCCTCAGGGCACACCAGCCCCAGGCTGGGCGGTCACCCAGCATCCCTCCCCCTCTGGCAGCTGAACCCCAACCCTGCCTGGGGCATACGCGTGCTCCCCGAGATCAGTCTCGGCCACTGGGGTGGAGAATGAGACCCGGCTGAGCCCATCTGAGACAATCACATTCTCCGGGGGGGGCAGTGATTGTCCAGGCTGGCCTGACCTGTGGGTGCCAGCAGAGACCCTCACGTCCTGCTGGCCTGAAGGTGGACTCCGACTTCACCTGGAGGGACCTGAGGACAGAACCAGTCCAGGGGTGACACCGGCTCCGGGGCCCGAGCCAAGAGACAACCTGGCCTGAGCCCAGGAGTTTTCTGCTTGCTTGAATCAGTAAATTCCTCCTTGGCTTGCTTTAGCTTTTCTGAAACTTGCAGACAAAGGACCCTTAAGTGATGCAAATGTTAAAACCTGGCATTGAAAAGTGAGGGGCTCCAACAAGTTGCCTGTCCAAAGAGGGGGAAGTGACGGTGCGTTGTGGAGCCTCAGAGACTTGGGGTCCCTCTCCCTTTGGGGTTCCTGGGATGCTTGCAGTAAAGCGAGGATGAGGACATGACACATTCGTCACCCCACAGCCATAACCCTACATCAGGAGCTGCAGCATTGGCTTCTGGGAAGCTCAAACATCCCTTTTTGGCCTTGAAGTTGGATGGCAACCTCCAACCTCACCTTTCTCTGGCTTCATCTCATTTCCTGAACTGTATTTTCTTCTCCCCCACCCCCATTTTGTCATATTTTCATTTTCCTCCTTTTGTACAGCATGTGTGCATTGCAGGGAACCATCCCCATATCCTTTAATGGGAGATGAGACAAGGTACAAAATAAGTAAACAAAAATGATCAAAACCCACCAACTTGTGTGAATCCAGTTATCTAACTAATAAGAGCAATGGCATGGTGAGGCAATGGGATGATGTGTCTCCTCACAGAACGAAAATGCTGTTGGCACCGACTGGAAATGACAGGCCCATGCTCTGGCTCCCTCCCCCCCGCCCACCTCCTGAGGAGCTTCCTCCTAGCCCACCTCAGAAAGCTATCAGAAGTCCAGGTCTGCAAGTCAAGACTTAGAGAGACTGTAAGTCACCGAAAGCCACGCAGGAAGTTCAAAGCAGGCCTTCCTCCAAACCCTGAGCTCCTCTGCTGCACCCAGGGACCACCTCAGCGGCTTCCCGCTGTGGCCGTTGCACACCGCCACGTCCGTTGTGCCTTAAAACTGCCCGGATGCGTTGTGTTACAGCTCACAGGTTAGGAGGCAGCCAGGGGCCTCCGTGGACAAGGTCCGGGTGCGGGTCGGCATCCTTCTGGAGGGCCCAGGGGAGAGCCGTGAGCTGGCCTGGTGCAGAGCTGGAGGCCGTACACACTGCAGCCTCTGCTCTCCTGCTCACAGCCTCCTTTTGTGACTCTGACCCTCTCGCCTCCCTCCATCTGGACCCACCTGGATGATGGATAACCCGGGGTGAACGTCCCGTTTCGGATCATGTCTACGGGGCCTCTTCTGCCACGTGAGGTCCCACACCCCAGGTTCTGGGACTAGCACGTGGCATCTCTGGGGCGGGGGGCAGGGCGGGTGTTCTGCCTGCCGCCTTGTGGCTCGCCCAAGAGCGAAACCTGGTCGGGGACTGGGTGCAAGGGGTTTTATTGGGAGGGGCTCCCAGTAAGAGATGGGGGGAGCAAGAGAGGCGAGAGGAAAAGCCAAGGGGTGGGGAGTGGGTGTGTGGGTGCCACTGGGGGCATCGGAGCTCAACCCCTCAGGGCCCCTCCGTGGAACTGGGTGGCATGTGGCCCCACATTTCCCTAGCAGGGGCAAGAAGCCTGGCACATTGACCCAGCGCCTTCCACCTCTGGCAGGTGAGGTCCCACCCTGACACTGGACACGAGCAGGTCCTGAGGCAGGAGTCCGCGGGCGCCCCACGGAGGGCGTGGTCCACCAGGGCTTCCTGTGACCTCCATTGCACGGGGAAACAGGTGGGGCGGCCACAGCTTCTGGGTCTGCTCCCCTTGCAGGTGGGGAAACTGAGCCTGGAGAGGGTACATGGCGTGGGTGAAGAGGGGAGGAAGGGGGTGAGAGACAAGAGGGTGCTTAGGAAGGAGGGGTCAGCTGCGTCTGCAGAGAGGAGCGCAGCATCGGGGTGGCTGGACTGGTGGCTGCACCTCCCCATGCCCCCCTTCCCCCTGCAGATGGTTCTGGACCCCACAGCCTCAGGGTGCAATGAGATTTGCACAAGTGTGTAGCCATTCCTCCATTTTCAGGTGAGAAAACACAGGCTCAGGGAGGAGGTGGGCAGGTGGGGCTCCCTGGGGCCCCGGGGGGCGCAGTGGGCAGTGGAGAGCCGCAGACCTGAGGGTGGGCATTAGCAGACAGGCCACAGCAAAGCTCCCCCCCCGCACCCCGCGCGACCCGAAATGCCCTGACTCTGTAGGCGGTTCGCCCTGCCCACCGCACAGGTCTGGCGCGGGTGTGCCTTTGCCCCTGGGCCTCAGAAGGGCCCTAGTTTTCCTTCCTCCCCCACCTCTGCTCCGCTGCACCATCCCTCGCTCTTCTTCCCACCACTGCCTAGAGCCGAGGGGCGCACAGCCACCTTCCCTTTTCGGCCTTGGGCCCAGCTTCGTGGCCGTGGGACCTCACATTTCCTGGGCGCTCACTGGGGGTCACGCAGGCCGGTGGCCCTGCTCCCCTTCGGTTCTTTCAACAGAAGCACCAGGCTGCTGTTGCCTCCAATCTGCCCACTGAGGACACTGACGCAGGGGTAACCGGCTGCCCCACGGCAGGGCCAGGAGCCGGTGAGCTGAGACAGGCAGGCCAGCGTCCAGGCCGGCCGGGTCATTGCACGCGCCCCGATGGCGCAGCCCTCGTCCTGACGGGTGGGGACCATCTTCCTGCCCCTTCCCAGGCCCCCAGCCCCGCGCCGCGCTGCCCCACCCCCACCTCACCAACACCCCGCCCCCCCACCCCCCACCCCCGTGCTCCGCAGCTGAAACGCGCCCTGAGCGTCGCCTGCCCCAGCCCAGCTGCCTGCGGGGACACGCCCGGCTCTGGACAGAGAGCGGCGCCCTGAACACCGCCTGGATCTGATCCACCTGGACGCCCGGTGTGGGGGCTATCCCGCCTCCCGCCCCACCCTCCGCAGTCACAGGCAGCCCCGGGGCCACACTGTTCTGGGAACCACCACTGCGCGCCAGGTTGTCACCACAAGGGCCCCCGAGCAGAAGCGCGGGGTGGGCGTGGCTGACCCTGACCACGCCTGTGCCCTCGGCCACGCCTCCCTGTGCCCGCCCCTGGCCCCACCTGCCCAGCTGCCCCGGTATTGCCCCGCCACCCGGCGCAGGGCCCCACTCACGCACCCCCGCCCACACATCCCCACTCACGCACCCTCCACTCACGCGCCGTCCACTCACTCCACGCACTGATAAAGGGAAGGAAGCTCTTCCTTTGGTCCGCAGCCTGCTTTGGCTACGGGGGATCTTTCTTTGCGGCCTTGGCATTGATTGCCCCCCGCCAGCTGTAGGAGCCCCCACCCCTGCGTGGGTTGGGAGGTGGGAGCCAGGGCCAGGGAATGAGTGCCATGGCCTTTTCGTGGAATTTTGCTCTGCTGACTAGAGATCTAAATGCTCTGTCGGATCCCTGGTCTCTGGGCCGTGTGGGCATGGGATCCCTCCTGCCCCCATCCTCTGGGGCCTCCCATTTCCTCCCTAGGCCCACCCCCCACCCCACCCCCAGCACGGGCCTGGGTGCAGAAGTGTGCTCACCGGGGCGGCTTCAAGGTGGCCCCTAAAACTTTCTTCCCACCCAGTCTGGCACATGGCCAGGGCTGGGGAGCCTCTGAGCGCCTCTGGCAGCTGCTGGGGGAGGGGAGCTGGGCACACCCGCAGGGCCTGAGACCCCCCAGGGACCAGCCTCACTGGGGACAAGGACCCCACAGCTGGCCGTCTGCCTGAGCCCAGGGAGGCCCAGAGGGGCTGAGCACCTGAGAATGGGCAGACTGATCGGGCTCTGGGCTCCCGGGGTCCAGGTGGGACCCCAGGGACAGCAGGCTTGAGGGATGCAGGCGGTCAGGCAAGGCACACACCGCAAGGGTCTCTGCACCCCTCCGGCCGGCAGGGTCAGGGGCTGCTGGGGCTAGGGGCCCATGGGCACAGGAGGGTGGGTGTTGTTGCATGGGGGCGGGGTATTGTTGCACGGGGCAGGCCCTGGTGCTAAGTATGGGTGAGGTGGCATGGGGGCACCTGGCCCTCAGGGGTCACTGCCTCTGAGGGGGACAGACGGTTCCTCTGCCCTTCGCTAGCTCAGGCCCGCCGTGAGACTTCGGGGTGCCTGCCCCCTGCAGAGCACACCGGGCACAGAAGGGTGTTCACCTCACCAGCGGGAATGGCTCGCCAGGCAGGAGGTGTGTGGGAGGTGGGGGTCTATCTCACAGGGAAGAGGCTTAGGTGCATTTCATGGGTCCCAGGCCAAGGAGCGCTGTGAGGGGTGCAGGGGGCCCAGGCACCCACAGGATGGCGCCTCCCCGAGAAGCTGGGGAGATGCAGCCACACTGGGCCCTTTGCAGGGGAGGCCTAGGCAGGGGTACCAGTGATTTTAAACTGCCTCCTAGGTGTGCAGGCATTCATCTCCCTGTCTCTGTTCAGGGCCCCAGGGGAAGGCATTTAAATAGCAAAAGTGCTATTTATCACTCGGTGTGGAGGGCACCGAGGAAGGCGCATCTCGGAGGGGAAGGGGGACTGCAGGGGAGGAGATGGGGGGGCGGGGCAGGGGTCCTGGAGGGCCGGCCTGGCTCACACTGGGCCATCCAGTGGCCCTGAAAGTGCTTTACCCTTTGGGGGGCCTCATCTAACAGCAGGTGGAGAGCACGTCACAGGGCTCAGGCTGGGGGTGAGACCTTGACAAACACCATCTAGGAAAAAACGGGGTGCTCTCTAGCAGAGCAGCGAGAAAGGAGGACACGAGGGCCTGTGGCCAGTGTGGGGCAGAAGGGAGGGTCAGCTCGCGAGTGCAGCCCTGGGGGCGGGGGTGAGGGCGCACATCCTGGATCCTAAGCCCTGTATACAGCAGGTGCTTACTGTGGCCTCACTCCAGGCCAAGGGTTCAGCACATCCTTACCTCACCCTCCAAAGCTGGCACTGGCGCCCCACTGTGCACATGGGTGGTGTCATGGTCAGGTTCGTGTGTCAACTTGGCCAGGTGGTGACCAACCTGTTTGTCTGGTTGTGCAAGTGCTGGCCTGTCTGTTGCTGTGAGGACATTACATAGAGTTAAATCATGATCACGTTGGCTGCATCCACAGCTGATTCCATTTGTAATCAGCCAAGGGGAGTGTCTTCTGCAATGAGTGATGCTTAATCTAATCACTGGAAGCCTTTTAAAGAGGACTCAGAGGAGGCAGGTTCCATTCCTGCTTCGGCTGGCGAGCCTCTCCTGTGGAGTTCTTCCAGACCCTCCATCAGAATCGTCACTTCACAGCCTGCCCTGCAGATTTTTCTCACGGTCACATGAGACACTTTTATAAATTTTATATTTGTGAGTGTTCCCTGTTCATTCTGCTTCTCTGGAGAGCCTTAACTAATACATCTTGGTACCAGGAGTGGTTCTTAAGAAACAGAATCTTAAAAATGGGTTTTATGAATTATTTTCTACTCTGACTGGACTCAGAAGAACTAAGGACTCTGATTCCCATAATCAGAATGACACTCCCAATCCATGGAGTGAGCTGGCAAAAGAGATAGTCAAAATATCCCCATTCGATTCTCCTAATGCTTTGCTTGTACGAAGCCAAGCTCTGGGGGATAATGTTTTTGACATGTTTACAGAGTTTTGTGGAAATAAGAGGTATAGAGATGTTGGCTCATTGTTGTTAGATACACTGGACACATTAGGGAGTGAAAGGCATGGGCTTAAGCCTTCAAATGAGAAGATTAAGCGCTGTCTGACAGATGTAGATGTTTCTCTGAGTATCCCGAAGGAAAATCTTATTTCCTGTAGCCGTAGACTTGAGATCACTGAAAATCAGACTCAGAATCTTATTTGTTAGAGTAGCAACTTTACAACATAAACTGAAATCTCGATGTTGCATGGTGTCTGCCGTTAAAGTGAGGGCATTGATTGGAAAGGAGTGGGAACCTGAAAAATGGGATGGTGACATATGGATTGATAATGATGTCGGAGGTGGGGTTGAAACCCTAGATCATGCTGAGTCATCTCTAGATAATCCTGTAATAGTCTGCCCTGAGGACATAACCGCTCCACCTCCAGCCTGCCTTGAGGAGTTGGCCACCCAACCTCCTCCTGAAGGGATTAGCCCTACAGTGATTAATCCTGTTTTACCAGATGAAACTGCAAATGAAGGCCCTGAAGCAAATGGCTAGGAAGATATTCTTTTCATGACCCATCCCCACCACCCCTCATTTTTTCCAGAACTATAACTAAACTAAAGTCCCAACAGGCCCCTAAAGGTGAGATGCAAAGTATCACACACGAGGAGGTATGTTATACTCCAAAAGAACTGTGTGAGTTTTCCAATTTATATAGATAGAAATCAGGGGAATATGTGTGGCAATGGATTTTAAGGGTGTGGGATAATGGTTGGAGGAATATAAGGCTGGATCAGGCTGAATTTATTGATATGGGTGGACAAAGCAGAGATTCTGCATTCAATGTTACAGCTCAAGGGGTTAGAAAAGGCATTAGCAGTTTGTTTGAGGTTGTTTGAAACATGGATCAAAGGGTGGCCAACATTACCTGAGGTTGAAATGCCAGAAGTGTCCTGGTATAATGTAGATGAGGGGATCCAGAGGTTTAGAGCGATTGCAATGTTAAAGTGAATTTATCATGCAAAGCCTGCTCTTACGCCCCAGGAATGTCTGGAGGATGAACCATTTACCAGAACAGTGAGAAATAAATTTGTGAGACTAGCACCATCATCCCTGAAGAGCTCTGTAGTTGCACTTCTCTGTAGGTCAGATATTACTGTAGGAACTGCTGTTACTGAGCTGGAATCCTTAAATACAATGGGGATGATGGGATCCCGAGTTGGCAGAAGCCAGGTGGCAGCACTTATTCGCCAAAGACAGGGTAGATGTAGCTATTATAATTGACAGCAAACTCAAATCAGGTGTCAAAATTATATGACCCGCAGAGATTTGTGGCATTGACTAGTAAATCGTGGGGTACCTAGAAGTACAACAGAAGGGCAGTCTACTAAATTCTTGTTCAAGCTGTATGAACAAAAGAGTTCTAGGTCAAGTGAACAGAAGTCTAACCTGAATTACAAAAACACAGTCATGCCCCTTAATCAATTTCCAGACTTGAGACAGTTTACAGACCCAGAGCCCCTTGAATGGAGGGGAGGCCAGGTCCCTTTGGGGGAGAACCCTGTTACACTGCCACAAATTTATATGGTTAATCTTCCTCCAAGCCTTCCTCAAGGAGACCAACAGCCTTTTACCAGGGTAAATGTGCATTCGGGAAAAGGAAATGATCAGATATTTCAGGGATTATTAGACACTGGTTCAGAAGTGACATTAATTCCAGGGGACCCAAAACGTCACTCTGACCCACCAGTCAGAGTGGGGGCTTATGGAGGCCAGGTGATCAATGCGGTTTTAGCTCAGGTCCATCTCACAGTGGGTCCAGTGGGCCCCCAGATCCATTCTGTAGTTATTTCCCCAGTTCCAGAATGCATAATTGGAATAGACATACTGAGCAACTGGCAGAATCCCCACATTGGCTCTCTAACTCATGCAGTGAGTGTTATTATGGTGGGAAAGGCCAAGTGGAAGACACTAGAACTGCCCCTACTGAGCAAAATAGTAAATCAGAAGCAATACCGGATTCCTGGAGGGATTGCAGAGATTACTGCCACTCTTAAGGACTTGAAGGATGCAGGAGTGGTGATTCTCACCACATCCCCATTCAACTGTCCCATTTGGCCTGTGCAGAAAACAGATGGGTCTTGGAGGATGACAGTGGATTAGCATAAGCTCAACCAGGTGGTAACTCCAATTGCAGCTGCTGTTGAGATGTGGTATCATTGCTTGAGCAAATCAATACATCCCCTGGTACCTGGTATGCAGCTATTGATCTGGCAAATGCTTTTTTCTCAATAGCTGTTAGTAATGACCGCCAGAAACAGTTTGCTTTCAGCTGGCAAGGTCAGCAATACACTTTCACTGTCCTACCTCAGGGGTATGTCAACTCTCCAGCCCTATGTCATAATCTTGTCCGTAGGGACCTTGATCATTTCTCCCTCCCATAAGACATCACACTGGTCCATTATATTGATGATATCATGTTGATTGGATCTAGTGAGCAAGAAGTAGCAACTACTCTAGACTTACTGATAAGGCATTTGTTTGTCAGAGGATGGGAGATAAATCCAGCAAAAATACAGGGGCCTTCCACCTCAGAGAAATTTCTAGGTGTCCAGTGGTGGGGGCATGTTGAGATATCCCTTTTAAGGTGAAGGATAAGTTGCTGCATCTGGCCCCTCCTACAACGAAAAAAGAGGCACAACACCTAGTTGGTCTCTTAGGATTTTGGCGACAACATATTCTTCATTTGGGTGTACTACTCCAGCCCATTTATCGAGTGACCAGAAAAGCTGCTAATTTTGAGTGGGGACCTGGACAAAAGGAGGCTCTGCGACAGGTCCTGGCTTCTGTACAATCTGCTCTGCCACATGGGCCATATGATCCAGCAGATCCAGCGGTGCTGGAAGTGTCAGAAGCAAATAGAGATGCTTTCTGGAGCCTTTGGCAGGCCCCTATGGGAGAATCACAACAAAGACCCTCAGGATTTTGGAGCAAAGCCTTACCATCTGCTGCAGATACTCTCCTTTTGAGAAACAGCTTTTGGCCTGCTACTGGGCCTTAGTAGAGACTGCACGCTTAACCATGGGCCACCAAGTTACCATGAGACCTGAGTTGCCTATCATGAGCTGGGTGTTTTCTGACCCACCAAGCCATAAAGT
>PVIY010036809.1:0-25124 GCA_004026745.1 Myrmecophaga tridactyla
GAGCAGCCTGGACGCCCACTTTCCCGGGGAAAGCTTCTGCCGTCTGGCGCCTCGGCCCTGCGAACCCTTTCTGGCATTCATAAACCACTCTAATTCCTAGATTAAACAAACTTGTGAATTGCCACTGCCGTTTATTTTAATTTAAAATGGCTTCTTCCAGACCAAGCTGTGCAGAGCCTCCTCGCAGCCCCGCCCGCAGACACGGCGCCGGGGCCTGGGTGCCCTGTCCCTCTGGGGCGCGCCCGGCCGAAGCCCACTTGGGAGTCCGCAGATGCTGTGCCTCCTCGGCCCGACAGAGCCTGCTGGGTCCCCGATGGTCCACAGGCCATGCTGGTAACTTGGGGGCCACAGACTTTAGTCCCAAAAGATATAATGCTATCTCTGAACGACATTATAGAGAATTTTGTGATAAAGTGTCAACAGATCTCTTTTGACGTTTGGTTTACTGCTAAGAACCTACGCTATCCCACCAGAGAATCTAAAGTCCATTTTGTTAGGGCCACAACTTAAGAGAATGGATGTCCTTAAGTTAGGCACCAAATACGTATTTTTCCTTAACGTTTCTGGTGTTAGGGGTGTTAAATGGTTTTATTTTACAGTTATCTTCAGAACTGTATTTTTGTTTGGAACTTGGAGGAAGGGACAGGACTCTAACAGTGTGGTGCTCCAGTGTCATGCTCTCAAAAGGACAGCCACATGGAAAGCACGTGAGTCACAGAACAAGGGAGGCAGAAGTTGACTGGAAAGCCAGGAAACGGGTGACTAAAAGGTCTGGTGGGTTTCTATGAGATGTGGTGAATTAGAACTAAGATGGTGATGAGACTCGCCTGCCACCCTCTCGTGACTATCTCCGGGGCTGTGGGTGGCGTGTGCTGGACGCGTGGACACACCTCACAGGTCTCAATGTAAGATCAGCTTTATGAAGTCTGAAGTGTTTGTTTTCTTATCCATTATTCTACGGGTGACTCACGCAAAGAGTTCAACATTTATACAAGGGGTTGAGGTGATGTCAGGAAGAAACTAACATTTTTATTTTTTGAAAAGGAGAAAGTGATTCCTTTTTTAAAAAATATGCATTTGCTTTGTACTATAGACCTGGCTTCCTTTACAAATTCGGGTGAAAAAAAAAGAAACAACAAAAAAAAATGTGCCTTAATAGAACAGAACTTCACAGGCTTGGTTTTATTACCTTAGAAATATTTCAGAGAGTTGAAATTTTTCGCATAGAGCATTCTTTGTTGAGATTTAGCCATATTTTCATGTCTCATTTATCAAGTTGTCAGTGGAGTCCACAGGTTTTGGCTCTAGGTGGCGAGGCCTAGATGTCAAGAAAAAACATAAAAACTTGTTGCTGAAGTTACTTTCAAACTGCGGCCAGAGCTTCTGTGATTTGTTAGTCACCCAAATTCTGCCGAGTGTATTCCTGCAAATATATTCCCTAATTCCTTAGGAAAGGAAGATCAGTGGGGTGGATATTTCTTATTGTATTCATCTACAAAAGCTGAAGTTAAACTTTGCATTGAAGAACTCCTTTAAAATTGAGAATTATCTTCAAATGCAAATATTTTTGTTAACATCCAGGAATGAGTCCATCCTCACTAGAAGCTGTGATGAGAGACTCAGCCTAGGAACTGGTAGGTCACCTTATGAAGCACCCTCTTAAAGACCGACTCACTTCTACCTTCTGCCCCTCACATCTGTTTTGAATTTTCCAAAAGTCACAAGATCACAGAGACGGTGCAGCTCCCTATTCTGGCGGGGTTCCTGGAGAACCACAGCTTGGGAGCCCCCAAATTCATGGGGGTCATTTCTCTTAGGAGAAACAGTTACAGCAGCTGCAACTTGAGCATTCAGTTCCCCTCTGTCATCATCCTAATTTTTCTTTTTTGCATTGCTTTCTTTGTTTGTGTCTGAACATGTGTCTGGGTAACTAAAACCGCAGGATGACTCGTCGGTTCACTTCTTGGTGAGATTCACCGATGGGTCGTTGGCCTGTCCCTGCAGGCTTCATCCTCTCTGCCGGTTGGAAGCATCCACACGTGGTGGTGTCGGAGCTGCTGGCTGTGGGTCCGGCTCTCCTGGCCGCCTCTGTGTCCCCAGCTGGTGGTGGGGAGAGCCGGCCGAGCCAGCTGGAAGGGAAAGGCAGAGGGCAGAGGTGAGTGGGCACAGGTGCTCTAGTCCAGGGGCCTCTTCCGATGCCGCCGGCACAGTCGCTAAACCGAGCCGCAGGGAGAGTGATGCGTCTTTGCAGTCACTCAGCTGCGGACAAGCAACTGAGAAGGCAGCTGAGCTCATCCTGCACAGTACAAGATTCTCAGGAAAATGCATGCTCATTCTTAGTATTTTAAAAGTTTAGTGCAATGTAACCTCAGTTGAAATCAAATCGAGGTCATCGGTGCTATAAAGCGTAATTTACAAGTTCATTGTGGAGTGGGAGCTTAGTTTTTAAGACAGTGACGAATGAACTTTTAGAAGGTTGTGGTTTTAAAAAATGCAGGCACTCTATCTTGCTAAACCTTATATTTTTTTCTTAAATTCCTCATAAAAGATACAAAAGAGGCAGTACTACAGCACAAACTATTGGAAGTGAAAATTCATGAACTGGGTGTGTAGAAGGACAAGTCTCCCCAGGGAAAGCGCTCC
This sequence comes from Myrmecophaga tridactyla, assembly GCA_004026745.1. Classification (NCBI taxonomy): domain Eukaryota; kingdom Metazoa; phylum Chordata; class Mammalia; order Pilosa; family Myrmecophagidae; genus Myrmecophaga; species Myrmecophaga tridactyla. The sequence goes on from PVIY010036809.1 coordinate 2,644, forward strand.
TTAGACTCCGTCTGTGGACAAAGGATGAAAGCAGAGTGGCAGTGCCTGAGCATCTGGCACGGCTCCATCCCAGTCTGTTTTGTCCACATTCACCACCACCCCGGGCTCACGGCGGCCGTTTGCACCTTCCTCCTGCCAGACAAGGCAGATGCTTGCTTTTTAGAAGCGGAGGCAACTGTGGGCGCTTCCAACTGCACCAGCTCCTGCTGCGCTCTACTGGGACAAAGGGACAGAAGCCCGGAGAGTGACAGGCATCCTGCTGCATCATCCTCCACCTGGCCGGCTTACCTGGGCCTCCAGAGAACACCTGTCCTTCCTCCTCCACCACACATCCTATTAGGCTGTGTGGAATGAGGCTCAGAGACAGGGACATGCTGGGGCGGGGTCTCCCGCAGTCAGTGCCCACAGCTGCTGGCTGCACTGCTGTTGGTGTTGTGTGTGTGGCAGTAATAGTGATATTGCTGTTACTGACTTCACAGACCTAGGAAACGTCAGTTAGCAGCTCTATTTATACTGACAAGCACTGGCTTATCTCCTATCAGGGAAATCGTGATATTGCAAGAAAAGTGTTCAAAAATGCAGAAATGCAAGCCTGTACTGCTCAGTCTGCTGGTGGAGGGTGACAGTGGTTAAAATGAAAAGCTGTTTTGAGCAGATTAGACTGTGTGAGGGGATGAGCATATCCACAACACAAGTTTCATCCTTCTTTGGAATTTTATATGCACATGCCCAATTCTTGATCAGAAATGACAAAGAATTTCAGAATGACGTTCTGATGACTGGAGCATCTGAGTATGATGCAGTTTTATTCTTGCTGGATATTAAACCGTTTCAGCTCCTACTCTCTCTTCCCCAGCTGCCTCCTCTTTGAACAGAGGGGTGGTCTGCCTCTCCCCGTTAGTGTCTCATCCTCTGTTTTAATGAGGGAGACCTCAGGAGCCCTGACCTATTTTTGGTCCCGTAGTGTACAGGAGTATTATAAATGCTCACATGTTTTCAGAGTCAACAGTTGATTATGGTAGTTGATTTTCAGTAGTCCTTAAAAATATTCTACCTAAAATTTTCGTTGTCAGTTTGGGATGTTCAAAAACTTTTGCAGAGGAGAAAATATAACAAAAAACAGTTGTTTTGTTCTGTTGAGCAATACTGAGAGAGGGAATAAAGTTCTGTGGATAAGGAAAGTATGAGAGGCCAATCAGAACTAATCTTACTACTCGGAAAAAAATACTCATTGGACAAAACGCCTCACTGAAGCATGGATGTTTATGTTTTCAAATATTATATTACTCGGCTTACATGCAACATGGGCCTTGCATCTCCTCAAATGCTAGCGTTCCACAACCCCCCACACTTAGGGCAACTGTTGAAATTCTGTGCACGCTGTAAAACTGACTTTGATCTTGCTTACATCCCGTGGCAGCCTCCCACTCCTCCCCACCTCATTTTATAAGCCTCTTGAGGGAAAACTCATGGTTTGCACTTAGGAGATTTTTAATAGTTATCAAATGAATGTTTGAGTAGCAAAATATTTTCCTTGAGAAGGACAGGAAGACTCAGGAAGCATAAACATTTGCCTTTAAGATAAATATTCCCAGTTATTAGCTAAGACCAATTCCTAGAGCACGTCTTAGACGCTGATGACCTAACCAAAAGAGAATCAAAACCAAAGGCAAAGAATTCCCGGAATGTTGCAGCCAGGGGAATGTGGAGAGTTTATTTCCAAGTCCTTCGCTCAGTGGATTAGAACAGGGAAGACCGAGGCAGAGTACAGTCACTTCAAACTCTTGGGTTTCTTTGATGACGCCTTCATTTGAACAATTTCCCAATTTCTTTTGAGTATTGTCTTTAATCTTGTGCTAACTGTCATCAGTGTATTAAGTGTTGACTAAGCAAACCACAGTCCAACTCCAGTGAACTTCTACTTTTAGGACAATGAGAAAAAGATACAGAAAAATATAGAAATAAAAATGTGAATATATAGATACATGTAAATATAGAAAAGGTACAGTTAATACACGAGAGCAGTGATTTTGCTTTTACGTTAATGTTGAAAAGTTTTGTACTTTTCTCTAGGCCCTTTATTTCAGAATGGGGCTGTGTGCATTCTCACCTGTAGCCATGAGAAGGCCTCTGGCAGATTTCAGTTTTCCACTTTTAGGTAGGGTTTGATTGGACTCTTTACCCCATGGTGGTGGAGAATCATGCCTGTCCTTATTCAGTGATGAAAAGGGGCTTGCTGAGGGTCACCCAACAGATACTACCCCAACCCGATTCTAACAGGGGGTGGCGAATAAAGATACATTTATATTTATGAAGGTACATTTTATATTCCTTCTATAAGCTGCAGGTATTTTATGGCTCTTACCATAAAAGTACCTAAAGAAGCTTTCCAACCATCTCTAGCTAAGTTTTTCCTTGTCTGAACCATAGGGAAAGTTAAAAATGAAGAAAAAAAGACCTCAGCTTACCGAGTGGAGGAAATGGAGCGCGTCAGGAACTTTTCTGTGGGGGCACATGGTGTGATGCCTTAGGGGAGTGGGTTTTGGATGCTGAAGCAAAGCCCAGGCCGCACCTGGCTTCTGTGTGCACGTGTTAGGTTCAGAGGCACAGTTCACCCGTAGCTGCATCTCACATCTGAGTCTCCCTATTTGCACGGCTCCCGCTCAGAGCAGCAGCGCCAGCCCAGTTCACCCCGCGGGCATCGTGGCACTTAGAAACGTAAACCAGGTGGTGTCACGTCGCCACAGCTTCCAGAGGCTTCTGATTCCACTTTGGATACACTGCTCTCCGTGACTTTCACACCAGGTGCTGGGGTGGCGAATGGTTTGAGGGTGTCTCTGGTAAATGTGAGGTCACAGTACTTTCTAACTGGTGGCCATGCCGTGATTTCACATTCAGCAGATGTGAGTACATCACAAGTGGGAGACGTTTGGTCACAGATGTTTGTGGGGGTTGGTTTGATGAGTTCTCTGCTCTGTACACTGTTGGCTTTATTTCTCAAGTGTCCTGTATTTCAACTGTAATATATCTGGCAGCACTAGATAGTTTTCTTTCCTCTAGCAGATTGCTGTGTTTTGAACTTTCATGACTGTTGACACAATTTCATTTCTAGTTGTTTCCATAAATGATAAACTAAAAGATTTTGCTATTGTGTGGCATCCTCTCTCTTCCCCCACCAAATGAAAAGAGGCTTCCACCGGGAAACATGCTTGGCATGTACACGATGGAGACTTTATCACAAGTCAGAGCTGAGGTTCAAAGTCAAAGGAGAAATTCTACTTTTCTCCTGGAACTTGTTCCAGGCATCTAGAAATTCAGAAAGAAAGAATGTATCAAGGATGTGTGGTATGTTTGATACTTACTTTAAAGTAAATTGAAAAAGAAAAGACAAAATTCTCAGCTGCTTTTATGTAGAGTGAAATATTTTTAAATAAGGGATTTAAAACCTTGGTGTCTAAATTCATCATAAAGTTTGTAAACTTAAAATTTTGTACTCTTCTGGCAAGGTGGGCTTTAGGGGGTTCAGACCTGCTTTGCTTCCTATTTCTGTCAGTGGTTAGTCCCCAGATTGGGGGTATTGCCGCTACAGGGGCCAAGGAAGCTGTCCTTTAGTCTCGCAGAGTTGGAGACCTGGAAGGGGCTTCCAGAAGTTTCTGAAGTGTCTTCATCTACCACTCTGCTGCAACCCCAAGTCCTTAATTTCCGTCCAAGGAAATATTTAATGAGATAAATTATGTTTTTTTGATAAGTAGCATTCTCCTAGTGATTGTGCATTTCTCTATAGGCTGCAATCCCCTTTTCCCATCTCATTCAAAGTGGGGCTTCTTCCCCCTCAGCCTGGCTCCCTCTCCCCCTCTGTGAGAGCTTCCCCTCTGTTTTCCAACCTGACTGTTTAGTTAAGTGGGAACTGGTGTAAATGGCCTCCTGCTAAGGGCAATTCACATGCTTGGACAATAATAACAATACCACTTAAAAAACATGCTGTTGGCAGGAAGCTTAGAGTGGGAATGTCTGGCTGCCTGTAGGCCTGTCCCTGCGGCTGGGTGACCCGGCCCAGGGAAGAGGCACCAGGCCAGCTGGGCCCTCATGCACCTCGGCCTGCTGCGGCCTCCTAACACCGCCCTATGCTGGACAGCAGCTGATGGCCATCCCCTCCGAGGCCAGCTCCTGCCCTGGGGCCCTCTCCTACTCCACCTCTTGAGGCTGCTCCACCGCCTAAGGCTGCTCCACCTCCTGAGGCTGCTCCACTGCCTGAGGCTGCTCCACCTCCTGAGGCTGCTCCAGAGACTTTTGCGGCTCTCTAGAGGGACTATTTAAGGCTGTTCTTATTTAAAGAAAACATGAAACCAGTCCAAAATTGACTTCTCACCAGCTCTGTGCTCAGGCAGCCCTTCTAGCAACCCTGGGCCAGGGCCAGCGGCTGCCCCAAGGTGGGCTCGGGCACTGAGAAGCTGTCCTGTGCACACCTGTGGGCGAGTCCTGGCCCAGTCCTGACCAGGAAGTAGACGCCCTCCCAGGACAACCATATGTTCAGTCCTGAAGCCTCTGAATCTTTCTTCCTCTATTTCCCTCTCTACTATTTACTCTCCAATGATTTTGTTACCCTTTGTGTATTTACAGTTGCAGAGACTAAAACAAAAACTAAGGCCTTTTCTGACATTCCAGTCATCAATTTTTCTAGGGGTTTTAATCCTCAGACTTTGCATCCCTTCTCTGCTCTCTGCTTGTAGAGTCACCAAAATCCTTTAAACCAGGTGTTAGTCATCTGTAAAATAAGACTCACACCTTTTATCTCTTTCTTTCGCTTCTTTATGCCAGACAGGTATCGAATCTCTTCCGTGTCGGGCAGCATTCTCAGGGACCATGGTGAAACCAACCCCCCTTTGATGCCACTGTAGACGATACACAGTTGGGGCTGATTTGCCATCGGGAAACTGCAAGCCTGCAGGGGAAGCCAGGGGCCCACACCAGGGGCCCACACCAGGGGACTTCCTAAAGTTACCCTGTGCTGAGCGTGGGGAAGGGTGTTGCAGGCATTTAGGGGCAGAAATATCCAGGGAACTTCAAGCGGGCCTGAGTGGGAGGGCAAAGATGCAGCTGACAACCGGATGAAGTCCTGTCTGTACAGTTCGAGTGGAGAAAGGGAGCTTTATGCTCGCTCAGTTCAGTACTGAGTTACCCTGGACACGGGAACCTATCTGCCATCAGCTCTGGGCTGCAGAATGGTCAGCTTTAACCCTGCTGAGCTGTTAGAGGGCACGCCTGGGTGGATCCTGGAGACGGTGGCCAGTTCCATCTGTCTTCTCTCACTGCAGAGCCCGCCAGGGCCCTGGGTGGCGGGGCAGGCTGCGGTGCAGGCGGCCGCTGGCCTCAGGCCCACCGGACTTGGACTCTGGCTTTTCCACTTTCTGGCAGGATGACCTGGAGTGTTTCCTTAGTGTCTCTAAGCCTCTGTGACTGGTCCGCAGTACGCGGACAACACTGCTGCCTGCCTCAGAGGCCGTTTCGAGGACCAACGGGCCTGTGATGCTTGTCCATATCTGGTCTAGTGGGACCCAGTAAACGCTCGGCGTTGTAATCGTCAGTGACGCCGTCACATCCCCACATGTCGCCCCGTTCTTGCGGGTGTTCACATTAACTCATGAATACTGACACCGCGGTGGCCTAACCCCCAGGTTATGAGACATTTCCTTCCTAGTAGAAAAAGGTCTGTTCTGCTTGGGTAGTCTGGTGAAATATGAAAAACAGTCCATATTTTCCTTTTTTTCCTAGGCTGTCCTGGTGCCAAAAAGAATGAGTTTCTCACGAGCGTCCTGGATGCGCTGTCCACGGACATGGTCCACGCCGTCTCGGACCCCTCCGCCTCCGGACGGTACGTTGCGTTTGCCCAGGCCGCGGTGAGAGTCTTTCCGGGAACTATGGAAAGTGAAAACAAGTCTAACCCTTAGATATCTCAGCCATGGCTCAGCTTATTTGGGCCTAGGGAAAAGAAGTCCTCCCCCGAACTTTAAATTGCCTTGTGCATTTGGAGGCTATTTTTTGAGCTGGTTTTTCCTGTGGTGAAACAGAGACAGCACCGTCCTAAGGGAAAGGACCGTTCCCAGGCTCTTTGAGATGGTCCCGTTCAGTGTCGGGTGTGGTGTGGTGGAGAGGAGGAGGTCCCCTGGCTCAGATGGCTTTGCCTTTGGGATTGCATTTTAAGGTTACTGATTGGACTTGAAGTACTTTCAGTTAAATGCTCAATTTAAATTTCTCAAAATATGGTGTTTAGACGCAGACATGTTCTCTCTTTGAGTATAATGGAGACGCATCTCCTCTTCTGAGACTGAGGCACTGACCCAGAAAATAGGTGCCTGCAGCCCCGTCTGCGCATGTTTCCTGAAACTGCTCTCGAGCTCCTGTAGGTGACTGCTGATACGCTGGTAGTTCCCCTGTATGTTGTTGCTGTGACATTTTAAGTGTTGAATTTTCCCTGAAAAATTAGCAATGGTTTTCTTTCTGTATTGTAAAGAAATTTTTCTGATGAGTATTTCTACTTTGTATTTCCTTAGAGCGTTTGTCTGCCTCCTTCACTCCCATCCCCCCCGAGCTTTAATTATCTCATCTGTTTTAGATGATCTGCAGCCTTTTGTTCTCCTTAGCCAAAAGACTCTCCTTATCTCTTTGCTCTCGGATAAGACTCAAAAAGAAAAAAATAGGCAATGCTAATGGAAAATATCCCAGTTGGGTAGTCAAATTAAAATTAATAGAGCAAGAAATCACTTAAATTTTAAATTTACATCTAATATTCTTAGAGATATGTTCTCTTCTGAAAACCTGAAATTGAAAGTAGTGCATGAATCACCATATGAGAAGCCCCTCTGAAAGATCTGGAAAATAATCGATAGTATCAGAGCATCCTAATGGGTGTGACTGATTGTTTTCACACTTACGGGAAGCAGGGCTTGTCCAAACCGAGCAAGATCTGGAGTCCAGTGACCACCTAGAGAAGGGGCACTCGAGCCTGGCACACACAGTCCCTCCACTTCCCCTGCTGGGAAGGGGCCCTTCCCCTCTGGGCACGCTGTCACAGCCCTGACTCAATTCTGCCCTTCTAGGAATTCCTTCCTTCCTTCCTTCCTCCCTCCCTCCCTCCCGCCCTCCCTTCCTCCCTCCCTCCCTTCCTTCCAATGTTTTCTTATATAAGGGAAAGATGTTACAACTTAACAATATATATTTTGTGCCTTTCAATATAACAAAGATGGAAACAATATTTAAATGAATCACATGTGGAAGAATAGAAAACATAGGGACTCAAGACTTTCCTAGGTGGACTGCTGAGGTCTGAATCAGCACCAAATGCCGTGGGGCAGGGACCCCAAGCCCAGCCACCCTGTGGGGCGCGGACTCCCAGCCCAGCTACCCTGTGGGGTGCAGACCCCCAGCACTAGCCACCCCAGGCCCTGGCCGCCGCTGCCTCAAGGACTTGCCTCGCCTGTGCCTAGCTGCTGTGCCTTTGCCATTTGGAAACCAATTTGAGATTTTTTGGCTGTCACTTTTCAAAATTATTTTTTTTAATAATATTTTATTAAATTGATTAAGTTAAATATCATTATCGGTAAGATACGAATATTATTTCCTGTGACCTCGTGGTAAACGTGAGCAGAGTCACCATCGTGGCATCAGGCGGCAGCGGCGGGTGTCTGTGGTCAGCTCAGCGTGGCGTGTGGGGCGCAGCCAGTAGAGTGGACAGCCGCCCCCTTTCGTGGTTGCGTGTCTGACCAATCTGTGTCTTCTTCCAGGCTTTCAGAACCTGACCCCAGCCACACCCTCGAAGAGAGAGTGGTCCACTGGTATTTCAAAGTACTCGATAAAAACTCCAGCGGCGACATCGGCAAAAAGGAAATCAAGCCCTTCAAGAGGTTCCTTCGGAAGAAATCGAAACCCAAAAAATGCGTGAAGAAATTTGTTGAATATTGTGATGTGAATAATGACAAATCCATATCGGTACAAGAGTTAATGGGCTGCCTGGGAGTTACTAAAGAAGAAGGTAAAGCAAACACAAAGAAACGTCATAGTAAGAGCCTTTTCTCATTATTCCATGCTTTGTACCGTGTCAGATCTCAATGCCTGCTTGATTGCCTCTTTGAGTTCACAGACTCTCCTTATGTCCCGTGGGGGAAGGGAAATGAACCTGACGCAGTAAAGCTCACTCACGCCTGTCTGTAGAAACAACAGACTCTCAGTAAGTTGCCACCCAGGCAGAAGGCCAGGTCGGAACGGCAGGAGTTGTGCTCTGAAGACCTGAGCTCTTTTGATGTTGTCTGAAGAGTGGTGGCAGCCTTTCCGAGCAGGTTTTGCCTTCGTGAGTGAGGTGCAAATCTAGGAACTCTCGGAAATAACTTGCTAGCTCTGTGCAATGACTGCAGACCACATTTTTAGGCCAGTTTATGAGCAGGCTAACATAATTTAATTGCTGTTAGCCAAACAAGTTATTATCGTGGTTGAAAACACTGTTTTAGCTGTTTTTCTACCTGAATAGATCTTTATATGAGGATAGGGCTTAATTAATCATCTGTCACAGGAAGAGAGAAAATCTCATCAAAGCCAGAGCTGTAACAATTTCAGCAGGCAGTCTGGCATGAAGAAAGCCTTCCGAGAGTCAAGAAGGTTGGCTTCTAAATGCAGCGCTGCTGGCTGTGTGTACATCCTAGAAAAGCCGCTTTATTTGGGGGCAGCTTGATTTCCCCATTTATACAATAAAGGTCCTGGTAGGGTTAAGCAGAGGTCTCTCAAATTGGGAATATTTTATGATTCCATGATCAGAATCTGTATTATTAGACTTCACATTATTCTATTATCAACTTCAGCAATGCATTTTAAAAATACGAGTATGAGAACAGATTCTGGAATATTAATATATGGGTTCTTCTTTACCCTGTTGTATTTGAAGCCCAACAATACAATACGGAGGCTGGTTAGATGGTCTAGGCTGTGAGTTTACAGAGGGCGATGCTTGTCTGATATCTAGTTCACTCTGTGTCCTCTGTGCCTGTCGGAGGGGCTGCTCAGGGAGTTATCCAACCAAATCAGGGTCCGGGCTCGATCCTGGGTAACTGTGGAAAGCTTCCTGTTAATTCTGGAAAAATTGAGCTTTATTTTAAAATCCTGTGAGGGTCTCTGTAAGCTAATTTCACTTCATGTTAGTCCTGAAAATGTCTCCATTGGGTCCACAGTGCAAATGAGTTCACTGTTCGTTTAAGGATGTGACTTCAGGGCAAGGAGAAGCAATTCTCGACCTTTGCTCTTTGCCTTTCTTTTCTGCTGTCGGGTAGTGGGCGAATTTAGAAATTCCCTGGTGGTGTTAGATACTCTGTGCCCTATCAAGGATGCCTCCAGCCGAGTCACGCGGGTGTGCTTTGTGGGTTTGCACGTGGGCGAGCGTGAAAGGCACTGGCCTGTAACAGGCGTGCCGGGACAGGCAGGCACCCTGGACTGATGTGGCCCCAAACCGCACTCAGAATCTCTCCCAGTGGGAACACAGGAAAGGGGCTGCCAGCCAGTAGCTGCCCTGCCTCGCGGTCAGCGTGTCCCCGCAGCTGTTCTGGGTTTCGCAGGAGGAAACTGGGGCTCATTGTAGTTGTTTCCGAAGTCATACAGCCGGTGCCTCTGGGACTTCGGGTGAAGCGCTCCTTCCCTGGCCCCGGCATGCGACGGGGTGAGCACAGGGGGACATGTCACAGCTTCCTTCAGCTGCACCTGCATGGCCGCGCTCCAGACCTTTGGACGAAAAGCCAGAAAAGCACATGCAGGCGTTTGCCTGGCCACTTTCCTTTAAACTCCTCCCTTAGCCCACCTGGTCCCCACCTCCTGTACCTTTCTCTCTTGTGACCTTTCAGGTGCCACTTTTGGTTTCTTGGATTTAGACTACTTGCCTCACTCTCCTTGCTTTTTCTTCCTACTTTGGCTCCCCCTTAGAGTGCCAAGAGCCTAAGACCCTCCCCTAGCTTTGGGCCGCCTGCCCACCAGCGGGTCAGCCCCTGCAGCCCCAAGACAGCATCACGAGAACACGTGAAAAGGAGGTGGCTGCCACACCTCAGCAGCTGGAAGGCTAAAGGAGAGTTATTATTCCCTTCTCTTGGCGGCTCTGGTGATTCCACAAGGAGTAAAGATGAAAATCCATCCCAAGTGGCTGTTGGAGGGAGTGACTGGCTCCCCGAGTCACCCCATGACCCCTGCGGCATGGCTGTGCTTCCGTGGTGGCAGAAATGAGGCTCCTGGTGGCCACAGCGGGCTCGTTCTCATGGTTAGGAGGAGGAAGTCAAGTTCAGGTGGAACAGAATGCAAATACATCTGTTAAATATCTCACTCTTCATCTGTCTCCGGGTGCACAGGCTGGCCCATTTTTTCCCCAACAGTTCACTCCCACGGGTAGTTGAAGGGTTGCTTGATAAGCTCTGAGAAACCGGGGGACCCCTCAGCACTGATTTTCTTGCAGGACATGGCCTCACGGCCCAAACCCTGGGGCTCCCTCCAACATGACACATCTCTGGCCTCCTGAATAAGTGTGTTGTTCCATCATTCTCAGAAGAGTTCACCATTGGATTTGTGCCTGTTTTAACATCAGAAATTGATGGACTTGAGTACAATATAATCTGCGCCTATTTGCCTATTTGTGGTTCTGTTTCCCACAGCAAACTGTCCTACTCTGAAGGCAAAGCCTCTGTCACGTTCACTGTGTCACTCTATGTGCATCACCTCCCCCAGACTCCATGAGATTCCCCAGGCATCGGTCATCAGTGAGCTCTCCCCCTGGCTTGTAATCAGGCACCAGGTGAAAGATTTCAGCCCAGTGTGTCACGTGACATAAAAACGGGCATAGGGTGGTACAGCAGTGGCTTAGTATCAGAGCATGCCAGAGACCCGAGTTCGATTCCCAGAGCCTGCCCATGCAAAAAAAAAAAGGTGTATGACTCCACGGTCAATTACAGAACTCTTGATATTATGGACCTCACAGAATCCTGATATTATGGATTCCACATGCATCGATCTTTCTGGAGTTGCTTTGTGCTTTAGACACTGTTACCCATTCATTCTTTCAACCAAAAATTTGAGTAACTATTAGAAATTAAGGGATGGAGATAAGAGCTGAATCTCAGAAATTTCACAATTTATAAGGCAGGAATGTAATGTAATGTGATAAAGGAATAGTGCTTTGTGCAAAATCCCGTCAGTCTACTGAGGAGAGAACCGCTGAGCCTGGCTGGATTGTTGCAGGAAGACCTGGCAGAGGAGGCGATATTTGACTTTGCTCCTGACTAAGAAGTAGAAGTTCAGTAGCCAACAAGATGGAAGAGAAACATCCCAGTTGTGCCAGGCTTTGCAAAGACATCTTGGCGCCTCAGTGCTCCTCAGCCTCTTAGCCTCAAATAATTCCAACCCTGTTTGGCTTGGGCAGCAGGAGGATCTCTGCTGGGAGGAATCGTTCCTGCATGGTATTCCGGAGAACAGCTCGTCTGATGAGGCCGTAACCGTTAAGAGTTGCTTTGCAGGGATTATATAAAACTTCTCAGCAAAGTTGTGCTCTGTAGAAGAAATAAGAGGAGGATTTGGTATTCCTGGAAGTGCTGGCCCTTCCTGTTTGGATTCTGGGGAAGGTTCATCCCAGGTCTCAGATGGAATTACTACCACAAAGAGGAGCCAAGAAAGTGAGACCACAAGTGTTGGCTTCATTTCTCCTACCACTAGGCTATATTATGTGCCAGTGGTAGAGGACATGTGAAGTGTTTTGGTGGAAAGGAAATGCTCGAGATGGAGATGGACATGGGGGCAGAGTTGGAATGTAGGTGGACTTTAAAGCTATTGCACCTGATGAGACACCTTAGGAAGTGAGTGGAGATAAGAGACAGTGAGGTGTGGGCACGTCAAAGATGAGCATTTGGGGAGATGAGGAGAAGGCTACAAGGACACTGAGAAGGACCCGCCAGAGCGGGACGAAGAGAAGCAGGTAGAGCCAGCAATGTGCTTGACCTGACAGTCAGGAAAGGTACTCTAGTGCATGGAAAGAGGAAGAAAGCCAGAGGCCCCGCTGCCGTCATCGGGATTCTTTCCGTAGCTTCCTAAATGGGCCCTGCCTTCTGCCTCGTGCCCTTACACTTTGCTCCTCACAGCACCCGGAGGGCTCTTGTTAACACGTCAAAGATCATGTCTCCAACCAGAACCCACCAATGCACCCAATGGCTTTTTTTATTGCATACTATAACATATATACAAAGCAAAGCAAAGAAAAAAGCAATAGTTTTCAAAGCACTCTTCAGCAAGTAGTTATAGGACAGATCCCAGAGTTTGTCATGGGCTACCATACGATCCTCTCAGATTTTCCCGTCTAGCTGCTCCAGAATATAGGAGGCTAGAAGGAATAAATATTTTTTATCACCACAATCGACTTTTTTTCTTTTTTTTGTGAAAACTAACATGTATACAAAAAAGAAATACATTTTAAAGCACAGCACCACAATTAGCTGTAGAACATATTTCAGGGTTTTACATGGTTTATCATTTCACAATTTTAGGTTTTTACTTCTAGCTGCTCTGAGATACTGGAGACTTAAAGGTATCAATTTAATGATTCAGCATTCATATTCATTTGTTAAATCCTATCTTCTCTATATAACTCCACCATCACCTTTGATCTTTCTAGCCCTCTCTTTTAGGGGTGTTTGGGCTGTGGCCATTCGAACTTTTTCATGTTGGAAGGGTCTGTCACTAATAAGGGGTAGGGAGATGGAATTATCTCATGTTCTGGAGAGGCTGGGCCCTTTAGGTTTCAGGACTTATCTGGTCCAGGGACCCATCTGGAAAGTTGCTCTAGTGTGTGGAAACCTTGTGGAATCTTATATATTGCCCTAGGTGTTCTTCAGGATTGGCTGGAATGGTCCTGATTGGGGGTTGGCAGGTTATGATAAGTAGCAATGTCTAACTGAAGCTTGTGTAAGAGCAACCTCCAGAGTAGCCTCTATTTGAACTCTCTCTGCCACTGATACTTTATTAGTTATACTTTTTTCCTCCTTTTGGTCAGGATGGAATTGTTGATCCCATGATACCAGGTTTGGATTCATCCCTGGGAGTCCTCTCCTATGTCACCAGGGAGACTTCCACCCCTGGATGTCATGTCCACATAGCAGGGAGGGCAGTGATTTCACTTGCAGGGTTGGGCTTAGAGTGAGGCCATATCTGAGCAACAAAAGAGGTCCTCCAGAAATAACTCTTAGGTATACTTCTAAGACTAAGCTTTTTGTAAGTATACTTATATACTAATATACTAAGCTTCTCTACTATCTACATAAGCCTTACATGAGTAAGCCTCAAGATCAAGGGCATGGCCTATTGATTTGGGTGTCCCTAAAGTTTGACACAGTGTCAGGGGATTTCCTGATGGTAAAGTTTAATAGTTTCATATTTTTTCTCCCATGCCTCAAGGGACTTTGCTGATACTCTGCTTATCTGCTTAATATATTCTAGAATGTATCCAGGCATTACATTAAGCTGTGCAGGATTACCCTCATTCTTATTCTGGGCTCCCTGTATTTCAACTGTTTAAATGAGATATCCAGACAAGTTGAGTTAGATTATGTGCTACAGAAAATTTAGGTTCCAGACAAAATAAACCTTTCTTCCTTTGGTCTCAAAGAGTAGGTATGGTTCTAGAATACTGGCAATGTCTGCCTTACCCCTGTGTTCTGAGTTACCTTAACCCCGACCTCATTGGCTTCATTCTTATATCTAAACACAGGTTATAGATATATGAAACAGCCTCTCAAAATCCAGAAATAATAATTACCACTCCGGACTCAATTTATCTGGTATAAGAGTTTTCCATCTAGGCCCCTGTTTTCTTATAAGCATTTTCTAAAGGGGACCATACAATAATTGCTCTTTTGTTTCTGGCTTATTTTCCCTCACCAAATGTCCCACAGGTTCATTCACATCATTGCATGCCTCATGATTTCGTTACTTTTTGTAGCAGAACAATATTCAGTCATATGTATACACCATCCTTTGCCAATCTGCTTCTCAGTCAGTGCATCCTTCGGCCACCTGCCTTCATCAGGCATCAGGTATAAAGTCAACAGTCCATCAGTACCCTCAATTTTAGATAATTTCCTTGTTCCCAAGAGAAAGATAACCAATAAACACACCTTCACCAAGTAGAAAATCTATAACTCCCCTTAACTCTTGTCCCTCGCACCATTATTTACCTCCTCTGTGGCTGTGGCAGTGCTGATGTTTTTCTCTTAAACATGGCCCATAGCATGCAATGGCAGTTTCCCCTGTACACTGGTCTTAAACAGTCTTTGTACACGAATCATACCTTTGCAAGAACTTATTTATATTTCTAGTGTTAATCAGTGGGACACATAGGTCTATACAACCCCTTTCAATCTTGTTCACCTTCAATATGGTAGCATCCAATGGTTTTGCATCTCATTTTGAGAAAAAAAGCAAAGTTCTTTTAATAACTAAAGGGTCTACATGAGCCCCTCTCTCACCTGCTTGCTCACCCGGTGTGGCCTGTCCAGGCCCCTCCTGTTCTCTGCTCACTCTCCTCCACCCATGCCAGCCTGTCTGCGACTGCTCTGGGCACTTGCTCTCACTCTAGCAGCATCGCCCTCACTGCTTCCTCTGCCCCAGACCCTGAAAGGTGTTCTCACTTTGAGTGTGTGCAAGTGTGTTTATGTTCCAGAAAATTCAGTTGAATGTGTTCAGCCCAGAACGGCGCTGATTATGTGGCACAAATGTTCACTGGCCTCATCAGTAGATGCGTTGAGGCCACATGGAATTTTGTGAAGCCCTTTTCATTAGCGAAAGCAGCCAGAGATTTCTTACTGAGCATGTGTGCTTCTGGTCTTGAGCTGGCACCATGGAGGACGTGTAAAGCATTTTGTTGACACTCTGATTGCTTCAAGTGTCTTTGTTTGATTAAATGTCCCGTGTCCATGTGCATGCCTTACTTTCAAGAGAATTGGTCCATTGCTGGAGTAGCAAGGCCTGTTTCTAGACAAGTCAAATTCATCAGACGGCCACTCTGGAGTTGCCCATTTGGCAGTGCCCTGTAGGCAGAGGGCTATGAATAACTTTTCCTGACCTGTGTATGGGAATCAGGCCCTTCCCGAGGCTCCAGCGTTGCTCCTGGCATTGCTGAGTAAAGACTTGAAGAACGCATGGAGTTCTCAAAAGCAATGGGATGGAGCGTGGCAGGAAGGGTACAATACATGTACTGCATGTATTGATCCCCGATGTCAGCTGGGCACCCACTGGTAACAGAACCCCGAGATTGTAGGGGCATGGGATGGGGCCCTCGCTCTCACTCCTACCACGGGAGGGGGGCAAGCAGCCCGTCCTCTTCCGGGGTGTAGGTCACCCCACACGCCTCCATACTCCGGGACCTGGGCGGAAGGAGCAGCAGCAGCGAGGGAAGCGCTCGTCTCAAGGCGGGGGGAGGCTGGCCCCACAGCTGCACCAAAGCAACGCAGACCTGCGGGCGATGCTCGGACTCACACGGAGGGCAGGACCTGTGGCCCCTGTTACAGGGCGGAGGAGAGTGCAGGACGGAGGACGGCAAGCTCTTCCTCGAGGTTGACATTTTTTAGAAATACTAAAATCACCTCAGAGCCTGGGGCTGTCTTCCTTAGGCCATCCAATAACTGATATGGTGGAGTGTTTTCTGTTCGTTTGTTTAAATGCTACTTTTAAATTATTCATTAATTAATTAATTTTTAATCCATATGCTTTACTAAATATGGTGGAGTTTTATTGACTTAGGACCAACCAAGAAGATAGCGTATGATTTCCCCCAAAGAAAGTAAGTGACAATTGGTAAAAGTGGAGATTTGGTCAAATAATGAGCATCGGGGATTTGGACACATGGTTAGTTCATTTTTGCAGCCCTTTAATTTTCCTTGAGGAATTTTCTCTGCATTTAAAAAACATATTTTGGGTGGGTCACGGTGGCTCAGCAGGTAGAGTTTTCACCTGCCATGCCAGAGACCCAGGTTCGATTCCCAGTGCCTGCCCAGGCAAAAAAAAACCAACACAAAAGTGTATTTTATTATCAGCTATTTTTTCCTACCATATGTAGTTTGAAATATTAGAAAGTCAGGAAAACCTAAATATTCAGCAGGGGATTGGTTGGGACATTCTAAATATCCAAACTTTTACCAGCCTCTTTGATTTTGTTTCCTTTATTATTGCTTTCTGCATAGTGCATTTTGTATTTTAAAAAAATGAGAAATCAAATGAACATAAGTAATATGTGAATCTTTATTCTGAGAGATAATCAGACTTAGATTATTCTTCAAAAAATGTTTCTGTGCATATTTACATGATGATGATGATGACAGAGTGCTTACTATGATTTTTTCTTAAAAAAATGGATCATAATATATATTTATACCTTCTAAATGAACCACATTCAGTTTAAGCAATCACACAATATTCACCATTTAAACTGTCACAACCACGATATTATTGAAAAGTTGGGTTTATATAAATTTTCATTATTATAAATAGTGCTGGGAAGAAATACTTATATAAAATGACTGGAACATACTAACACCAATAAAAGGAAATATTCCGGAAGAATTCTGAAAAAATAGTCATGGAAGATGACAGCATGCCCTGCCTCTCCAGAATGACCATTACACAGAAAGTCAGTACCTAGGAAATACTCATTTTTGATATTCTTTTTGACTAAATTATCTTGAAAATTATGATAACCAATTATCAAGTTGCCAGGCTAACTACATCTTCCAGGCATATGGACTCACAGTCACATTGTTTCTTGGGCCATATCCACTGGAAACAATCCATATCATCTGACACCGGGTGATGTGAACTAATCCAGCTGTTATTAGACTTTATTTTAGGGGATTGTGAAATCCATTGTCTTTCTTAAAGTATTTTTTATTGATAGGGCATTGCTGCATGTTTATTTTGATGATATATGTTCTGTTCCATTAAAATTAATTAGCATTTATTAGGTTACTGCCCTTCATGTATTTTAAATAGTGTTTTTCACTATCATAGCTTGAATAAAATATTCTACTAGCTGTTGTTAATGAAACATCCTTTTCATCGATAGTAGGATTTTCTCTTAGACTTAAGGAATACTTAAACTTCTTATACTAATTTACCTTTAATCTACAGCCATCTCCACTAGGGACACTGGTATTTACCTAAAGGAAAAACAACAAAAAACTGGCTATTGTTAAATAGCCAGAGGCTTAGATCAGACCAGTTCACAATATCACTCTAATATTCTTGTTTGAACCAGTTGCCAGAAATCCTTTTTATCATCTGGAGAAACCATTTCAAGCAAAGCAGGTTGGAAGAGTGGAAGCAATTATTTTGATAAGTAGATCTTTAAGATTCACAATTTTAAAATAGTTGATTTAGCTACTGTTTACCTAATTTGTTGCAGTTTGCCTAATACATTTCTGTTTCGACTTTTCACATTATTTCTCTTCTCCTTAATAAAGCAAGGGAAGACAGAGTTCGAAAATAGAATAATTCTGCTCTTTTCTCAGGGCTTATTTATTTTTATTGAACAGACAGAAATCACCAATTAATCAAGGAAGTGAGAATGAAGAGTACTACTGTTCATCCACTAATTCTTTCAAATAGTGTTTACTGAGAAACCCCTTTTCTAGACAAAAAAATTAGACAAATACTTTTGTCCCTCTGGAGTTTACATTTAGTGTGGAAACAAGATGAGAACAGTTAACAGAACGGGTCATTCTGGAGCGTATATCTTAGTACAGAAACTATACACGCAGGAGGCGCGGGAAAGACGAGCCCAGACTGGTCCGGGGAGCCCCAGTCCAGCGAGGCTCTGACCTCCCCCAGCAGACCTTGGTCACCTGGGGCTCTGGGCGGGCCTGGCGTGTTCTGACCCGGCCCTCACGTGGGTGCCCTGCTGTCTGTGTCGAGTGGACTGGACGATGAGGCTGGAGCAGAGAGAGGACTTAGGCTCCCGCTGGAGTCCAGATGACAGGGCGAGAAGGCAGTTTGGCCAGGGATGTGGCAGGGGCGGGGGTGGGGAGCGTTTGGATGCTGGACGTACCTTGGAAGCAGAGCCGAAGCGTCGTCTAACGGATCAGCTGTGGGATGCAGGAGAAGGGAGGCGGATGGTGGTGGCGCCAGGGCTGAAGGTTGCTTTGCTCTCTTCTGGAGTGGAGGCCTGTATTCAAGAAAGGGGGGCTGGGGGAGAAGAGAAGGTGTTTGAGCTCGTCCTGCTTCATTTGAGATGTCGGTTCAAATCCAGTGGAATCTGTGCAATTGGACCGCGAGCCTGGAGCTAGGAAGAGGATGCCGTGAGGCTAAAGGAGCTCAGCAATGGGACAGAGAAGAGAAGAGGAGTGTGCTCACTGGAGCACGCTAGCGAGCGGTCAGCAGGGCGAGGGCTCAGGGAGACCAAGAGGAGGCCGTGAGGGGCAGGTGGACAGCCAGGGGGTGTCATGGTGTCCTGCGGGGGAATGGGAGGGACTGCGTTTGTCTGTGGAGTTGGAAGGTCCTGAGAAGCGGTGGCCAGCTTAGGGGCACGGCAGCACGCTGGAGTCCTCTGTGAGAGCAGTTTCAGCAGAGAGAGGGTGAATGCCCCAGGAGGAAGGCAGAGGGTGAGGACAGCAAGTTCCTGCATCGCTGGGCCTCTAACAGCTGCTGCTGCATCAGGTGCGACTGGAGAAGCTGCGGTGCATCTTCTCCAGGTGGCAATTTTACTTGAAGATCTGAAAAATCCTATAAAGCCAAACACGTTAATAGTCCATGATCTTGATATAAAACCCAGAGGTTCAAATAACTCCTGTTGGTGGCATTGCATCGGGCTCCATTCCCAGACTCCCGGAGATGGAATCCAGGCTCCCCCGGGAAAGTTTGAGAGGCACGTACAGGAGCGCTCCTGACCAGTGGGCAAGCTTTAGGAATGCACGCCCTGGCCCGTGGGCGTAACTTAGGGCAGGTGCCCCACAGCCAGTGGGTGAAATTTTAGGAACATGTTCCACGGCCGGTGGGTGTCACATTAGAAGGGGCCCAGTGGGCACTCCTCTGTATTGTAGAGACCTTTATGTGGTGGCTGTTACCAGCACTGCTCCTTGTCCAGCTGACGGAACACAGAGTTTCTCAGGCCAGCAGTTAGGTACTTGAGGACATCTTCTTGAAGTGATATTGACACCTTCATGAAATTGTATTGAACCTGTCACTAAATGGAAAGTGTCTGGTTTTTAATAATCTCTCTCTCTCTCTCTCTCCCTCTCTCCCCGACCCCGCCAGCTCCTAGAGGTAATGCTGAAAGTGCTTCTAATCGGCAGGTGAGTATATCTATTCTAACCTTAGTAATTTGTTGTTTAATTACAGATAAAGAGAATTCAGGATTATGTCAATTTAGAACGCACAGCACTTTCCAGGAAAGGAAATAATCCAGAGAGGCAGGTTCTATTGCATCTGCTACCATGGTGCCTAAAATAGCCTGGCCAGAGTCTATCTAAAATCATCACCTCACTGATTTTTCAGGATGCTAAAAATTTTGCTTTCATTTTTTTCTGTACCGTTAGAAATTTCAACTATTTTATTACTTTTGGAAAACTTCCTGAGCTCCTTTTTTTTGGATACGATTGTTTGTTTTTAGCAATTCTGGGTGGCTTGCAAATGATTTTGCACAGTTTGTTAAGGAGGTTGCTGGAACAGGAGATACCCTGGGTTGACATTTAAATATTCCCTTTTCATCTAGGTATCCTAATAAGACAAACATTAGGTTCCAAAGGGGAGTTTTCAGTTTCCTCCTGTGTGTTTATAAACGTATATTTGTGCTTCTAAACTGGTATTTCTGTGTACATAATTAAAGGGCCCGGCTGTGGTAGCTCTTCCCTCGTCCTACGCCATAAGTCGGGATCTTTGCCAGAAGATAAACATGAAGGGGTTCATTTCCCCTCCCATAAAGCCAGGACAGAACCCTCCCTCGTACTCAGTTCGTCATTTGCCTCGTCTTCCCTCTGGCGTTAGGTGGACGCCTCCTTCGGCAGGTCTCCGTTTCTGTTGCGGGTCGGAAGTGGAGACCACCAACACGTACCTTGGATGTAGTTTAAACCATTTCATTAGGAGAGATTTGTGATAGGTTGTTCTTTGTTTAGCAAGTGTTTATGGTTTTCACTTTAAATCCCACCCCAAATCACATGCACTTTAAAACAGGCTGGCCTGAAAACAGCTACCCTAACTGAGCTCCAAAGACTTTCACAAGGTTGTTTTAATTAGATAATGGCAATTATTGGCAAATGTGTATTACACTCAATCTTAAACTCAATTCAAAATGCAAGGCTCCAGTTTTCAACTTTTTCCCAAAAAAAGAAAGAAACTAGTTTCTTCATTTTTTTTTTTTTAAAACAGTGCCTGAATGGCTAGGCTGGCTTCCATGCCATTATGTGAATGGTTTTACTGTAAAATATGATCCTGGCATTAAATCCTAATGTGCAAGCCAGCTGTGCAGGCACATGGCATGGTAACAGAAGATCATAAGTATTTATTTAAAGAATAGAATAGTCCCAATCACCAAAATCTTTCACTATATGAATAACTGATGTTAAACTAAAGGATGCTAGAAGGATGCATGAAGAAAAAACATGATCCCAGTTCACATTTGATCAGAAAGTGAGCTGTCCTTCTCAGGTCTTCTCCAGGCTGCTTCCCCACTTCCATCACAGTTCAGAAGTAAGCAGCACTGTGCTGCCACCCTATTGTTGTCTCAGGCTGCAGTGTTAGCCCCATCTTCTACTTCAACAGTTTGGACCAGCTATAGTAACTAAGAAAATATTTTGAGGAATTATCTCTATCCATTTTAATTAAAACAAAAGTTCTCAGTAGATTAATGTAGTAGATACATTCTTCTCTCTTTTTCTTACCACCAAGTTATACCTTTCTCAGGAGGAAAAACCTTCTGATTAAAATTTAGTTATTTTAATAATAAAACAAGCATGGACCAACTTATATTTGTAGGATTTGGTGTTCTTAGAAAAGTAAGTCTATTGGATGGTATTAGGCTTTTACTTTTCGTTCTAAATTATTTTCAATTGAAAGTCAGCGTGCTGTATTCTAATAGCAATAATATAGTAATTGACCTTTTAAAGTCGTGTTTCTTCTTAGAGAGAGAAGGTAATGAATGGGAAGATTAAAAAGAAAATTTTATCAAATCTTCTACGCCTTTATCAAATTTTAAGTGTAAGTTAGATTTTAAAATCATTCTGTATTAAAAAAAATCATTCTGGGGCGGGCCACAGTGGCTCAGCAGGCAAGAATGCTTGCCTGCCATGCCAGAGGACCCGGGTTCAATTCCCGGTGCCTGCCCATGTAAAAAAAATCATTCTGTATAATAAATCTAAGTTGACAGGAGATTCCATAGAACACTTAAAGTACCTGGTCAACTTAAAACATTTGCAGTAAATGCTCATTTTCTCAGCTGATTTTGTTGTCTGATATTTCTGATGATTTAGAGGAAAAAGAATATTATATTACTAGTATCCGGAATCATTAATCCTGGCAACTAAAATAATCAATCCAGCCCTCTTTCTTGTCATATCTATCTTAAAATATAGCCTTTTCCTTTATTGCTATCTGTGTAGTTTGATTTGATTCCTAGAAGGCAAGCCTTAGTCTTCACAGACGAGTGATGCAAACTTAATCTGGATTTTTTTCTCTTTGCAGCCAAGGAAGCAAGGGTGACTGCGTACCCGCACGAGGCAGCCCCTAGGCATGCGGGAGGCTCCCTCACCAAAAAACCATTAAAACAAAAACAAAACAAAAAAACCACACATAGTATTTGCACTTTGTACTTTAAATGTAAATTCACTTTGTAGAAATGCGATATTTAAACAGACTGTTTTAATCTGTGAAAATGGAATGGCTGATTTCAGAAAGATTAATCACATACAATGTATGTGCCTTTTTTTGACCTTTGAAATCTGTGCTTGGTGGAGATGCATTTAAATTTAATGTCTTTGTCCTACGAATTTTAACATAGTGGAGACCTTGGTGTAAGGTACTTTGTTCCCAATACTATCCCTTGTAGCCACGCCAACACTTTGCTTTCTTTGAGATCTCCTGTACTTGCAGCATCGTTGAGTCATGTTGGAAGCTCTAAGTTTCCACGGCAAGTTTGTAATTTACTGCTGACTCCATTCTGCAGTTAATAAGTGAATGGGTTTATTTCTTGGGATTTTATGGTAGTTTGTTTGTTTTGCTTTCTGGAGGTCCCGCCTGCGCAATGAGTTCGCAACCACTGAAGAAATCCATTCACTGCAGGTGTGCTCTGGTAGAAACTGTGTTTTTCTAAACAGGCTTGGTGTGCCTGCCTTTCCATCTCAGGCTGTTGTCTGAATTTTGCCTTTGGCTCAGATTCACCCTGCAGCCCCTAGGAGAGAACTGTCTCTGCCACCTGGAGGCAGCCTTCAGGGGCCCCT